>VXBO01009613.1:306184-335114 GCA_013400135.1 Rhinoptilus africanus
TTTTTTGAGAAAAATATCCTTTTCCTCTTGGTTTGCCCTTTCTAAACTCAACAGATGCATCACATGCCTTTTTCTTTTTCGCTGTTTCTACACGATTATACTTACTACACAAAGCTAGAAATACCTGTGCTTTCAGTTATAGGTTTTTTCAGAATTAGTTAATTTATGGAAAATATTCTTGAATGAGTATCTCTAAAGCAACCCCACCCCCATTCCTCTTCATAAACAGGAAATGTATAAACACAGGGGGGTTCTTCTGACTTACTGTTCTTACTGCATTACATGGTTTTCTTTCTCCTCTGATTATCCCCCGTATTACTTCATTTTAGGACGTCTTTGAAGAAGCTACCCTAGGTAGCTAACAAGTCCAAAGAACTGAGAACTCGTAAATTAATTTGATAATCTGCTTTCTTGTCTCAGCTTGCTCCGGTGATATTCTACTGTGATTTTAGTAGTGCCTTTTTTTTTTTTCTTTTTAAAATCTCATTAACTTGTCTTGACTTGTAGTGGCTATTCAGAAGGATCTATAACTTTTGCTGTTTAGGACCAGCTGTGCGCTCCGTATTTGTAATGATTGCCATTTCTCTTGTTAAATCCTGGAGTAAAGGTACTTATGCTCATTTGATAGGTATTTATTTTAAATATTGACTGTAAAGGCAGTAGATCATGAAACGAGAAGTCCAAAAATGTGAGTGCAATTTATTTATTCTAGCTTGGCACCATTCATTGCACCTGATGTTTTTCCTGTTCTGTAAACAGTAAATATACCGGGCACTGAATCAAAACCAAACCTAACCTGTAGTTACACCTTTACAAAGAGTATACTAACTTGTCAGAAATTCATTAAAATGATCATCTGTGAGTGTTTTAAAGAAACTATTTTGACACATAGACATAAGAAGCAGCAGAAGGATACAAGAAAACTGTAAGCTAATTACTCGAACTTAGAAATCTCAGCCGAAATATCAAAAGAAAAAAAAAATGCTGTTTATTTTTGCCTCAGTACTTCTGACACTTCTCACACATATATCTTCTTTTCCTGTGGTACTACAACAGAGCGTTTTTGGACATGAAATATTGGGAAAAAAACAATGGTCTTACATTAAATTTCTTTATTAATATGGATATTTTGTGATTTAGCTGGGGCTAGCTTCAAAACATGATGTTTTGGAAGACAAAGTACAACCAGAATTTAGAATGAATGTGAGAAGTAATTATTTGGGGATAGATACTTCACTGACAATTCGAGTTTAATCCTTATTCAAATTGAATTTCCTTTGAGAAAGCTAAAGGCCATCAGTCTATTATCAGACAACAAAAACTGACTATTACTCATTTGAGTTGTGTTTGGGTTTTTTTGTTAAGCCTGAAAGAAGTATGGTGAACTAATGCATTTATAAACTCAGCCTGCAAAAACACAGCAGGTTGATAGGCATGCTTAATTTGGTAGGAAAAAGAGCTTCAATGCAGTTTGTTTTCTCATCTTTTCAACTTTTTTTTTTTTTTTGTCACTTTCTGGTTTCTATTGCTCCGGTGTAGTGTGTGTTATATTCTTTGTTCAGTTCTAGATTGAATTAAGATGGTGTGAAGGCGATGGTGGCAGCGCTATGGGATTGGAAGGTGGATCTGGAAGAACCTAATTAGCAGGACAGAATCACAGCTTCTTTGTGCCTATGTCAAGCCTTACCACAATTCCCTGGGATATCCCAAGAGTGACAGTACTTCATCCGGGTCAGCTTTTGCCGGGGGTTTGTGTTTGTCAGGCAATTCCTTCATTCTCTTCAGGCGTCCCTCTGCTGAGCGCTGCTTGGGGGCTGCAGCTCCGCTCATCTCTCTTCTGCAGCGGCGAAAGCTTCCTTAGCTCTGAACCTCCATTCTCTAGCTACGCTATTGCCTTCCTCCCCTTCTGCTCTTTAAAATGCTAATGATATTTGTTTATTTAGCCAAAAAAAGGCTTTTGGGGGAACAGCCAGACCAGCAAAAGTAATAGGTACTAATTAAGCTAATCACACATTAATAAATCGCTTTTCTAGAGGTTTAAAATCTCTGTACATTGTAAAGTTAAAATGAATTCTCTTCCCAGTGACGTGTAAATGAGGACAGGTTATTATTCAGAAACCAGTAGAAAAACCTAGAGCCTCTGTCTTGTTAAATTATTTTGGTATAGAACCATAGTGATCAGTGTCGTCTGGGGCCAAAACAGATGCCCAGTATTATGATTAGGGGTGAGTTTATGCATATATTTTGAGAGAAAACTCCAGAGAACCGTGAGATTCCCCATCTTCCCCAGTTCTTCTGAGTAGGCTGGTAGGTTACAGAACGACATTGCTGACCTCCTTCCTTTTTATAAACGGTACTTTAAGGAATAAAAATACACACTAACCAGCAGAAATCCAGCTGATGGGTATTAGGCGGAATATGCTACTCAGTCACAGCAGAAGCACTGCTTAGGTAGATTCAGTGTTACATCTTTCCTCCTGATAGTTGTATCATTAGGATTTTGCTTGAATTTTGAATGTTAAGTATAGTATTGATATAGTAATATCAAATGATGAATGGCCTATCCTAGGAAATGTGTCACGTCAATAAAACCGTTGCAATTCCCCAGCTGAAAGAATTTCAAGAGTCAGCTAAGACAAAACCTATTTTTCCTTACAGAAATTCCTTAGCAGTTCTGCAGCTGAGCACAGGAGAGAATGGGCCCAGTGACTTCACAGAGGATTACTGCCCCTCAGCTCCCATTCCTCACTCCTTATCAAGGGAGAGGCAGTATAAAAAAAATGCTGTTTGGGTTCCTTTCCCCTGCCTCCTATAAATTCACTACCCAAACTAAACTCTGGTCCAAAAAAGGGGCTGGAAATATCACTGACTTCAAGCTATTGGAATTCAGGAGACATATTCCCAAAAATATTAATTGAAATATTCAAAAAGGTTTTTGTCTCCTTTGCATCTGTTGGTGCACCAGAGAGTTCCCTTATTATAGCTCCTCTCTTTAATTTTCATTCCTTTTCTTTGTGAAATCTACCCTGAAGGTATGCATTAGGGCACCATGGGCTTTATTTAGAAGGAAGGTTTGCTGAACAACACTTGAAAATAGATAAAACAACTTAAGTTAGTAAAACCCAGTCTTTTTTTTTTGTCTCTTTTTTTGTCTTTTTCTTCTTCTTTTTTTTTTCCCCCTTTCTTCCTCACCTGTAAGTGCCACTGAACTCATACTTCTGTAAATTTATAAATACTGGCGTTGCCGTAGGCTGGGGTTAACTGGTGGGTTTTCTAGAGCATATGTCTTAGTTCACATTAGTGCACTGAGTTGTGATATGCCACGTGAATTGTTTTGCTCTGTGTTGTGGGAGACTCTGTTCTAGGACCATACATGCAAAAATTCCTGGCTCACCAGTTCCGTACACTGAAGTGACGCTGGTTTGGTGTACTCCTCCCTTCTGTTAGTGGTATCTTTTTTATCTGGAAATCAGTCATGGGTTCAATTGAAGGTGATGACCTCTTCCAGTTATTGCATTACTACAATGGCAGAGTTCATGCCTCTGAGAAGGCAGATGCAGCCTTCCGGGATTGGTAGACTCGGTGAAGAGAAAATAGTTGATAAAAGTGAAAATCAAAACAAAAACCTCCAGAACTCTAGAAATCTTGTTGCTGAAAAGTTTCAAAATTATAATACTCAAACTGATTGCATGAAATTTCCAGCTGTTAAAAGCTGAACTCAATTCCTCCTTTAATCACTCTGAACACATAATACATGTCTAAAATTAAAGGTCATCCACTCACCCAGGGCCCTACAAATGTGCTTTGACATTAAAAGGTTTACAATTACAAAATACCAGGATTGGAAGTTACCAGCGGGGTCTATAGGGTTAAGCGGAGCGGCACTGTTGCTGGTTGAAGGAATACTTTACGTTTTGTGTTGGGGCACAGCACTGCCGGCTGGTCTCCCAGAGAGAGGAGCCGAGTGTGATGACATGGTCATGGCCCCATCCTGCAGTCCCCAAGGAAGGTGAACGGGCATGCCTGGGGATGGCATCAGGGCTGACCATCACTCCATGGGGTCAGGGAATCGGGGACAGGCACAGGGCCCGTGATGTTGACCAAAGCCAGATATATCTCAGTGACTGCCAGCCAAGTCCGTAGGGATGAGGCAGGTCTGAGGTGAGGTTGGGAAGTCAATCCGTGTCTCGGATCAGGTCTGGATCAATGGGGCCCACGGCCAGGCACGGCCCCGGCTGGGACACAGCTGGTGTTGTGGTTCAGGCTGGAGCCAAGCACGAGAGTGTCAACTTAAAAGCGGTTGCCAGAGGAAGGGGGGGTCAGCCCTGGCTCAGGCCTCCCAGCGGAGCTGTCTGGGGAAGGGGACAGCCCACAGCTCCGCTATGGCTGAGTTGTCCCTGAGCCCTGGCAGCAGGAGCTCCAGCAAGGGGGAAGCTCTCGGGGCCGTTACACTTTGCTGCATTAATGTTTAGGAGAAATCTGGCCATTTCTCTACTTAAAATTATTTCTTTACCAGCAGAGCAGAGACGCTCTTTTTCTTTACATTTCTGTCACAAAACAATTGGTGTGTCATGTTGCATTATGTCATACGATGTGGTGAAACACAAGCTGACATACTGTATCCGAAAGGTATTTGAACATATCATGTCAGAAACTGGAAGAAAGAATACGTACTCTTGCTCTCTCTGTCTTGGCAGAAACTGTTGTTTTCCACTCTTTTTTTTAATTCCCCTGGATTGCCAACGTTTAAAAAAATATATCACTGTGAAGATAAGTGCCCAGTTCCTGCTTGTACTCAATGCCCCTCTAATCTTCCCTTCTCTTCTTTGAGAAAAAGCCAGAAAGCAAAAGAAAATCTACCAGGTGAGTAAATTTACTTTAAAAAAAAATAAAAATAAAAAAGCAAAGGAAAAAGAAAAGCCCAAGACAAAAACCACTTGTGAGACATGACCACCTGAGGAAAGATTAATTAAAGTAAATGGGAAACTTAAAATTAAAAAAACCCAAAAGAATCCAAATAAACCGGTGGATAAGGAAAGAGAGAAACCTGATGCCGCTTTATGGGATGATATATGTCAAAGATGAAAATTAAAGGATTGACAGTAAATACATGCCAGATTTTTTTTTTTAATTTTTTATTTTTATCTGCAAGGGGGAATCCAGGACAATATATGCTGTCTCAGCGTGATGGTATTGAGAACCAGCCCTAGGCATTCTGTTGCTCTTGGTGAATCTGATTATCTGTGCCCCTGACCTCTACTGATATATCGTATCCATTTTATATACTTGTTCATTCATTTAACTGTTGACTTTGTCACTGATGCTTTTCCAGGAACTGTAGAAAAAGAAATATAATCTCATTTGTATTCATTCTACTTACCCACAGATTTCTGTTATTCTTCCTCTTTTCTCTAACTGCTGTACGTGTTCTTCTCTTTTCTCTCTTCTTTCCTTGATTCTGTTCCTTCCTTTCATATCTTTTTGGCACATTTTCCTTACTTTTGACCTTCCTCCTTTCTTGTTTTTCTCCAATCAGTTTATTGCCTCCGTTCTTTTTCCATATTATTTTACATCTTTTCTCATAAGTGTTTTCTTCTCTTTTCTTGCTCTAGAGTACAAACTTTAATTTTGCTGTAAAGGACTTTCAAAAAGATGTTGCTTCCCCACTATTCTTCTGCAATGGTAGTTTTTCGAGGTGAGATTGTTTCTGGTAGGCATTAATATTTACAGACTTGTTTTATGAATCTGAAGATTGGTTTAGCTTGAGACCAATGCAGGGAAACAGATGAACCATGGAAATGGTAAGGTCTGTTTCACTAAAAGTCATAAATCTAAGATCCATTCTGAGAGGAACAGCAACACCTAATGACTGAAAATCATTAAATGTCCAAAGTCCAAAACAAGTTTGAAACTTAACTTTCACAGGTATTGCAAATGATCTTTAATAGGTAAAAACATTCTCCAGACTCTTACAGAATTCCATCCCTTCTCTTTAAAATTTATAAAGTATAAAGATTTCCAGTTACACTAGTTTTCTTAGGTATTGAGGTGATAAATGTTCCATTTACTAATATCACGTATGTGTATGACGTCCTTAGGAAGCTGTGACACCAGTATTTCACAAACTTCTGCATTTTAACTGTGTTCTCGTTTGCCAGCCGTCAGTATTATATACTATATATGCTCATATCTATCGTTCATACACATAATAGCTATTCTTCTCTATGTACTCAAGCTTTTATTAACCTAAATGACAATTTTTTTCCCCTCTGTATTCATGTGTAGGTTACAAAGCGGTTTGAAGTTTACATTGTTCCTTTTGGAATTACCAAAATGTATGCACGTTTGCTTAGCCTAATAGAATTTTGTAGGATATCTTAAGGAAAAGTGTGCACACTTAACACTGCTCTTAATCTACAGTTCATCCATGCTCTATGTATCCAGAAGGTACCAGTACTGCAATTTCCCCAGCATGTTTCTCTCAGAATGGATTTTATTTTAATCTTTCATCGTATACACCTTAGCCAATATGAAGTAACTTGTTTTCGAGAGCTAAATTCTTCATTGTAAACTACTTTCTACTCTTAAATTCAACATTCATGTTCATTAAATTTTACTCTGTATTATTTAATAAATCCCCAAAAGGAGAGCTTATGTTACTTATGGGTTCTTTGCTGATGTTATCAATGAAGTGATATTATCTGTGCTGCATCCACCTACATTTCAGTGATGTAGCTGCGGCACTTCGACATTTGGCCTAGACAGATGTTCTCTAGCAAAACTCACTGCACCAGTTTCAGATGGTAGCGGCCTCAGCATTCTGAGCCTGGGGATGGAAGTGGAGGTGAGTCTGAGCCCCACCTGATCTGTTAGTTAAGCACTGATAGAAGGGGGGTTGTGGCCTTTATCTAACAGCAGTTAGATGAGTAAGTAATAAAAGAGTAGAACAAAGTAAAAGTAATTTCTCTGTCAGTCATTACCTGTGTGATTTCCTTTGCTGCTTGACATTTTTTATTGCATTTTCTATGCCTTTTCTTACAATAGCATAGTATATCTTAAGCTATAGCTACTCTTGCTATTCTCACCATTTTCCTTTTTTTTTTTTAAATTATGATTTGTTTCACACCGAGTGCTTTTCAGTCTTTTAGATTTGGCTTCTAGATACTAAACCTAAACATTTCTCAAGATCAGACCATGAAATATAGATTTAGTTTCAACACAAAAACGTGAAATTGTAATCAACACATAGCTATTATTAACTTGGAAAAAAAAAGTTCCTATTACAAGTGATACATGGAAAACCACTGTTTGATGTTCTTTTGTAATTAAGAACTTTTACTAGTCCCAGCTGCAGAACTACTATGCTTTTAGACTATCTCATAGAAAGTAGCATTTTGAATAAAATGTGACATTCAGAGGTTGGATTGTTGGGTACCTTACGCACAGACAATGGAAGCGTTACAGCGGCATCTTGAGCAGAGGACTTAACACATTTACTGCCCTTCTGAAAAGGAAAAGATAGGAATGAACTCAATGTGTCTGTTACACTAACTTGGTATTTAAGAATAAAACACCTTCTTCTTATGGCACCTATGAAGTGGTAAAAGGGAAGACATCTGAGAATTGTACCTTGTAATTGCCAAGGACTTTCCTTTCTTTTTGTGATGTTTAGTAGTTTTGTGCTAGAAAAAATAAGTTGAACTCTGGGGTAAGGCTGTGTAGGTACTCGGGTAATCTGTGCACAGATGCTCCCTTTTACCTGCAAGTTTCTTTTTACTGTAAGACAGGCAGAACAAACTACTTACCTTGAACCCGTGAAACATTCCTAACCCAATCACATTACTTTTGTATTTCCTGTGCTTTATATTTGTTTTCTGTATTGTGTATTTAGATGCTTCTCATCAGCTTAGGGCTAAAAGCATAACTTGCATAACAAGGGCTCATTATAGAAAAGAAAAATAATAAAAAAAAAGAAAAATCAAAAGCAACACATTGTGCGAATAAAGAGTGTAAAACTGCAAGACAGTTCTGTTTTCAAGAGGTTGCTTACTCTGCCAACCCATCATATAAAATGATGCTTATATAGCTGCTGCAAGCCTATGGCATGTGTAATATACGCATCATAAAAATACACATTTTGGAAAACCAAGTGGCACTTATTCAAGATGGAAATATATAGGAGAAGTCACTGGAGAGAAAAAAAAAAAGGGCCTGTGCGCAGCTTCTCTTGATTTTGAATAAAATTGTGAAACTGGGGACAGGGTAAGAAGAGAACTTGCAACAGGTACACATTTGCACTGGGTATTATGATTCCATGTGCACTCATTTAATTCCAGGAAAATTATTGCAGAGAGTAAGAGAAGAATCAGATGGCAGACTTGACGGTGGGGTAGAAACGAGAGTATTTGTTCTGCTCAAACCTTGAAGGAAATTCACTGTTAATAAACCATTTTCTAGTATCACACATTGCTCTCTTAGCAAAATTTGGTACTACTTTGGAACTTATTTTTTGGCATATAAAAACATCTGCATGCCATTGCTGTACAGCTGTTTGCTGAGCCATGCTGCAGAACCGATCACATCCTCTAAGCAATTTCTGTGTAATGAGAGTTAGGGAACGAAGCTAGAGACATAAAAACACTAACACCCCCCAAACCCCTCAAAACTACTATTTAGTTCTACATGTCTTTATTCTATTCTAAATTAATTGCTCTGCTGGCTAAGTTCTGGAGTAGAGGATGGGGTGGAAATGGTGTACATGACCACAGTGGTCTTCCACTGTCATGAACATGACTGAAGAATGAGTACGACCCACAGAATCTGACCACGCTGTATTTGGGTGCTTTTTCCAACTGCAAAATCTATGCTCTTTATCAATATTCAGAGAGTCAAACCATTCCCCCATAAAGATTAATAGAATCCCCTTACATTTAGAAAAAAGGTCTACTTTTGATTTTTTTTAAGTAATCTAAATATAAATTCTTTTCATATAGATTTTTTTCTGAACCGATATTGAAGCATTTGAATTGTGCTCGTGGAGGTACGTTTATAAGAAAAAGTATTATCTTTTATTAGATCACATAATGTATCTTGAAAAAGAAGCATCTCAGGCTCACGAATGCTTTTTTGGCCCCTCTCTGTAGGGATATGGAAAACAATCTTGCTGGGAGGAAGAGAGCTCAAGGGAGAATATAGATGTCCTGTTAATCAGGACATAAAAAAGAAAGCAGAAGCTATGATGTGACAGTGACTGGTGGAAGAAAATCTGGCAAACAGCAGAGAGAAGATTGGGAGATATGACGATTTGGGGAATGTATGTATAATTTATAAATCCAGACTTACTTTATGAATTTCACTCCATTCCTCGGTCTGTATTTAATCTGCCGCTTGCTGGCTGGGACTATGTCATAGATCATGCACTCTATAAGAGAACAGATACAAGAGTAATCTAACAAGAGATAACACAATATGATTTTTTTTTCTCAGTAAAATATTGAATATGCTAAATAGACTGGTTTAAGCTAAAGGAAACTGATTGTCTCAGGTTGTTTCCTTCTAAATTAGAACAATGGAAATTGCCTAGTGATAAAACAGATGAGAAAAGAATGCATGTTCTGTGAGCTGAGGAGCTTTCTGAACCAGTGAGAGAAAGCTTGCCGGGAGAGCTTGCGGGCTGATCGGAAGGACAGTCAGGCTTTAATACCATGGAAGAATTGTCCAAAACTTCAAGGTCTGCCAGGCTGTCAGTGATCCCAGAGAGAAGGGGTTTATTTCCAGGATTTTTGTTTGCTTGTTTGCTTTTTGTTTTGGGAGCTGTAAGTCTAGGTGCTTTCTCCATTAACATGCTATGTATAATAATATGAATTTATAGTCTCCACTTACTTTCGTCTCAGAAGATGAAACTGTAAACTGCAGTAGACAGGAGGGGAAGCTTTATGCCATGGAGTGGTTAGAACCAGCCTTAGAGATCTTGATGAGAGACTCTGAAGGCTGCCTGAGAGTAGGCATCAACACCTCTATGTTGTGTATGGTCAGTGGGCACGCAGTGCTGAGTTTCAGAGCACAGCAGCAAAGGCACTGTGACCAGGGCTAGGGCGAGAGGGAAGGGAGATTCAAATAGAGAGGGAAGGGAGATTCAAATAAGAGTGATTAGAGGGCAAGCGTCTATCACAGAGAAGTTGGTGCCTAGAGAGAGCTGTGTGTCAAGGTGGAACTTAGTTATCTTGAGCAGTCTAGGTAAAGAAAGAAAAAGTACAGCTCAGAGGAGATATTTTTGGCACAAGTTTCATGTTTTCCTGCCAATGGCAGAAGAGGAGGGGGGAAAAGCACTTGAGTTCAAGGGTAGAGAAAAGCTGTCCAGCTGAACAGGCAGGGAGTGTCTGAAGCCAAGCATGCCCCGTTCCTGGAGGGGTTCAGGGCCAGGCTGGACGGGGCTTGGAGCAACCTTAGCTGGTGGGAGGTGTCCCTGCCCAGGGAAGGGGGTGGAACTAGATGATTCTTTAACATCCTTTCCAACCCTACCATTCCGTGATTCTAAGTGGCAGGGCTTCTGTCACACAGGTCTCCGGAGCTGGGGATTGAAAAGTGAGGCACTGGTAATGATGAATAGCAAGTAATGCCTTTTCACACCGTACTAGAAATAGTGGATGAATGTTTTGACCTCCTGATTTGCATGAGGCTGGTGAGGTTTTCCTGCATGTAGAAGTAGTACCTCTTCCACCAAAAGCTGGCTTTAGGATTTTGTTTGCCCTAGGCGCGTGGTAAAACCTGTTCATTATGCACAGCCAGCAGCAGATGTGCTGTCTGCTGCCACTGCGCGCTTGTCCTTTCCTCCAGACAGTCTCATCACAGAACACCTTCTGCATGCTCATTCATGAGTGTCTACACAACCAGAGAACTTCGTTGGTACTTACTGCTTCTGCCAGTCAAGTGTTCCAAATATTTAAAAGTGTATTATGGAGGAGGTGCTTGCTGTTACTGTATTTCTAATAGCATTTTGTTATGGGCGTGCCCACAGATTCAACAGCACAAGTAGGCACAGGGGTAAAAGAGTTAGTCCAAAAAGAGAAATTCATATTTATTAACATCTGTAAAGCACAAATCATATGTTCATATGATAAAATCAATTTGGAGTTTGCTATAATAAAATAATTAATTTTAGTAGTGAAGTAAATTGCAGATAGTGAAAATAGTCACCGCAATGTTAGTGGAAAAAATATTTTCAGCATACTGATGATGTGTAATATTTCCACTAGGAAGAGAACGTATATCTCCTGTGAAATACAACAGTAGCTGGAAGATGCATTTCTGTTTGCTGTCATTGGTTTTATTGAATTTGCCTCTTCCATTGGCCAGCTCAGTTCTTCCATTACATCTTCTATTGGCTTCCAATAGCCAACACAGCTGCAGATTTATTCTACTATACTTGATGTACCTAAAACTTACCCTTAATTTGGGATCCACTAGGTTTTTTGAACTCCTCTAGTAGGCTGTATCCTTTACAGCTGATGGATCACCATATTGTTCTGACAGTTTTTTCCACCTTCTTTTCCGACACCCCACATGGCTCCTATGTAGTGAGTTCAATGGCATCGAAATAACATTAGTTTTGCACATGCAACATCAGAGGGATGAATTAGTTTTTGTGTCGGGAAATTATAAGTAGATAGAATTCATACTATGGTTAATGGGTTGTTATTGTTGTTTTTTCTTAGATTGAAAACCACTGTGCAGCAGTGGTCTCACCTTCAGTTATATACCACAGTGTGAACCTGCACAAGGAAATCCAAGTGGCCAGTTGCAGTTTATCTGAAGAAAATGGGGACCAGTTGTCAGACAAGAGCTGAATGTCTCTTCCTTCAACTACAAATGGCCTGGTCAGAAAACCAAGGTAAGCAGCTCCTTTAACTTTTGTCAATAAAGGATGGCAAACCGGACCATGCTGTTCTCAGATACCTCTGTGCCTTCCTGTCAGAATCTGTATTGCATTCAGAAAGGAATGGAACACCGTGATATTTGGCCTCCCTGACACTTACAACAGATAAATGATAAGAGAAGAAACCAAAAGTCCAGAGAGATAAAACATCTTCTTCAATATACCATAATAGATCAGTGGTAAAAGTAACAGTGGAATACAATTTCACTGTTGACACCTTCTCCACTCCTAATGGTGCTCATAATCTTCTCATTGCCTGCGGACAAACAAGCCAAGGAAGAAAGGGAAAACAAATATGCCGAGCTGAACCTGTTTTAGAGGGCTGGCAATTTATTTAATACTTATATGAATCACCAAGCAGAATTAATCCACATGATAGTTAATTTAATCATATTTATCCTGAATGTTACCAAAAGACACCATATCATGTCTGCACTGGTTTTGTGTGAACTTTCACATATCCTGAACTTCTTTGAGTAAAATACTAAATTCCAGTGAGACTAAGCAAGTAATGATATAAAACCCAGAGACTTTTTAAAAAGTTTTTCTCACTTCTGCCCTTCGGATTCTTTCCCCCATCCCACCAGGGTGAATGTGCATGACTGGGTGGGGGCTTTCCAAGCACAATGCCCTAAGAACCAAAATTTTTGTATTTTGGAGTGGGAGATATCTCATTTCCCATCTTGTTGAGACTTTAGTTACTTTCTTCATTTTACTTAGAGTGTTCAGCTTTGTCTTTCAATCAGTGTATGTTTACTAGGGGCAATTTGTCACAATAACCTTCCATTCCCCGTCCTCAAGTATTATGGCCCTACAGAGCACCAGACACGGCATCCCAACTCAACCAACAGCTGAAAGGGAAGTAGGGTATCTATCTCCACATCAGCGCAGGTTAGGATACAGACGCTTCTTGTTATCTTACTGCCTTCTTTATAGCTCTTTATAAGGTGAGTACTGTTGTAAGTTTAAATTGGGGTTTTTCTCTTTAACACATCTTTAAGCATTTAGGATAACCAAGGTCCTGTTCTTGTGATCCCAAGTTGCTGATAGAATACAAGTATCTTCTAAACACGACTGTGTTCTGACAATAATGTTTGCACTAAGTACCCAGCTTGGCCCCGTCAGTAATTTAGAGGGTATAGTTCAGATTCTGTGTCTGACTTCTTGGTCACAATGTTCAACCAATTAATGGAAGTACAAGGGTTTGTTTTTGGTCTTGTAGCATTTGATAAGACTTTATATGTACCAGAATATTTGTAGTACAGATAAAATTACTTCCTTTTTCTAGCTGTTTTGTGTTTTTTGTATTCAGTATCCCACATAACTTGTCTCAAAATAAGAATGATCTATATGAAAACTGTTCCTTTTTTTACAGGATAAAAAGACACCTGAGTCACAATCTTAAATTGGTATTCTTTAGTTGGCTCATTATTACCTGTTTCTTCACTGAAATAACATCTGTACTATTTTGCCGGGAAAAAAAAAACCCAGAAAGTTCAGTATTTGGGGAGAAAACACCTCAAAAGGAATTTTTAAAGAATAGTCTATATTGTGTGGCTGTCATATATATGTATATAGATGGTATTTTGTATACATTCCAGGTTATTTTAAAAGGCTTAGTGAGTTTGGCCTTGACATTCAGAAATAAAACCACTTTGCTGAAGAGGGAAGAACTAAGTTTTGCTGGAAGTGTTAGATTCACTGGAGATTTTCTGAAATACGTCTTATACATCTACAGCTGAACATTTCTCCTTTTCATACAGTAGACCCCAACTCCCACCTGTGCAAAACACAAAAGATGTAACAGAGGAACACAGAATGTGTTCATTTTGACAGAAGTGTCAAGTTTGTCTTCAATTTTTTCATTTTCCATATAACATCACTGAAGGAAGCGCAGTTAAGAGGAAATACTTTAGAACTGCTTTTCAAAACCAGGTTCTTCTTCTGACAAATCAAGAGAGTATTTTTTCAAACAATTATTAGCTATTTTTGGATTCTGTTGTAATATCCACTTTTCTAGCTGTTCTTTTTTTGTTGTTTTGTACCAGAAGGAATAAAAGTATCCTTAAATGAAAAAACTGGTTCCTGTTAAGCCTAGTCTTGGGTCCTAAAGCTAATTTTACTCAAAGTAGTTTCTACTATCGAATTTTTTGGTTGTTTGTTTATAATAAGAATTCTTTGTGAGCAAAGCAGGCATCTATGAAAATGTATAAACATTTTCCGTGGAAATCCAGGCTTTTAAACCGACTTCAGTGGAATTATGCTTACATTGATGTGTCAGAGCAGAAATAGCACACCGCATGTCTTGCTTAGACTGGGATATAAAACCACACTTTGCATCAGTCTTGCTAATTTAATTGTTTCACTTCTGTGCAGTGGTTTGGTGTTTTTTTCTTGACTTTTTCTAATTATCCTAGAAGGTGTCTGTGTAGATTCCATTCTAATTAATGTTTCATTTGCATGTTTTAAGAATCATTTTTTTGATTTGGAATCTGAAAACTAAAGAGGAGTAGTATCAGGCAAAATGCAGAAAGGATTCCTTTCTCAGCTTAGCGAAGCCTTGTGGGCATGTTCCTCAGTACTTGACTGCTCTAATTCTGGAATGCCATGGGACTGGAAAGAAGTAGTTCTGGGATATGCACAACTGTGGTGCTGGACAAGATCACTGAAATTCTTGCCATTCATAATCACAATTAACAAGGATGTCCTTTACAGCTGCAAAAGTAAAGTGCAGGGTAGTAGTGCAGTCTAAGGACTCCTTACTTATGTCCCATACCCGAGTCCTCACAACATTTTTACTACTTCTTCTTATCAGTCTGTTAATCTGAAACACAGCTACATTCTTTTAGCTGGTTTTAACATTCAGTTCTGCAGACAGATACATATTCTGACATTATAAATCTGCTAAATTTCTCTATCACAGAAAACAATGAAAATAGATAGTGGATTATTATTGTGTCTACCACTAGATGCGTAAATTTAAGGCAGCCATAGACAGTTTCACACTTTTGACCTGGGAATCCAACCTTGATTAAACAAAAAAAAAAAAAAAAAAAGAAAAAAGCTTTATGAGAATGCAGGAAATCTTGGCTGCCAGCACTCATGTCCGTTTTCATCTGCTATCATGCTTGTTAATTGCTTGGACCACCTCACTGGGGCAGAGATGCCAAGCAATAATAGCTTTATATAGGCACTTTGCATAATAAGGTGAGTGGCATCACTTGCCGCTGGGAGATCCATCACACTAACATCTTCAAAGCACTGATGCCTCATGTCTTTTTAACAATAAAGTACACCTGTTGGCTATTCTGTGCCAAATATGCCCCTGAATGGTGGAGGGAAGGAAAGCATGGAAAACAAGACAATTTTTCATTGCCAAAAGAGGCCAGCTATACTGCAGCTGGCAGCTTGGAGCACTTACAGTATATCTAACAGGAAAACACTGTGTGATGGTGGCCAGAGAGGAAAAATTAAACCACCCGAGACAGAGACTCTGGCCTTAGTCTGACAGATTGGCCAGTCCTGATAAGATGGCATAGAGTGGAGGAGAAACAACATTGTTCAGTCCAGGTGGTGCTATGAAAAGTTAGAATTCCTGGGCCATAGATGCTGTGTGGAAGGTCTGTCTGCTCCATTGAGTTAGGATTTGGCTTTGCTTTTCCTTTTTTCATGGCCAAGGTCTTCTGAGCAAAGTATCTTTTCCTGCTTTCCCTGAACAAAATCAGGATATACTTTTCCTGCTTTCCCTGAACAAAATCAGGATATACTTTTGCTGCAATGTTCAACATCAAGTCACCACCAGATCTTGACAGTAGCCCGAGATGATATAAACTTAGAAATCACATGATTCAGTTCTCAATGGATGTTTGACAGGTGCTTTAGGCAAATGTTGCTTTAGCTACCAAAAATTCTATTTGAAAGAGTCTTTGGCCTAAGGGATAAGTAAGCCTGTACATCGACATATTTCAATTCAATATAGAGCAGATGCATTGCTTAGGACATTTTATGTCCTATTCTGTTATATATTTGTCCATTTATATTAACTCTTGGAATGTTAGAAATGAGAGATTGTCCTGAATATTTCTCGATAAAATATGTGAATCCTGCAGTGGGTACATATACATCTCTTTTTTATCTCTCTCCTATCAGCTGCTCTCCTTGTATCTGATACCCATCTCCTACCAGTACCTCTCCTGCAAATATTTCCCAATCTCTCTTTTGAGGCCAAACTCTTCTAAGCAACATACCTCCTTTCTGCTTTTTTTTTTCTGCCAGGTAGTCTTTTTTAATGTAGCTATTTCTCAAATAGTGTTTCTGTGCTAGTTTTGAGGCAACAGTTTCCTTTTTCTTAAAGCAGCAGCATCATACAGGGAATACCAATAGGGAACAAGAATAACAGCCAACTAGAGAAATACCATCTAGAGGTAGAGCTGGTTCTTTTCCGCAGTGACTTCATACCCTCTTTTCCACTTAGTCTAGTGTTCAGCCATCTGGAAACAAGAGGGTGGAGAAAGAGACATTTTTACTTATACGCAACTTTCACTTTCCATCTCAGCCTTCCTAGTAATAAACCTAAAAGGAAAATACCTGCAAAGCAAACCACATTCTCAGCTGTGAGAATGACAGAGTTACAGGATCACTGAGGTTGGGAGAGACCTCTTGAGATCACCTAGTCCAAACCCTTGCTCAAGCAGGGTTAGACAGAGCAGGCTGCCCAGGATTGTGTCCAGTCAGGTTTTGAGTATCTCTATGGAATCGTTAAGATGTCTCTTCTTCCGGCTGTAACCAGAAAGCAGTTACTGCTGTAGCAGTGCATAGTTTTCTTAAGAAGGACCTTCTCCTTTTTTCCTAATGACTGCTGGAACAAAGGAAGGATTTAGGAAGAACAGAAGGAACAGGAAGGGTCTCTTAAATCCTTTTGGGCTTTTAACTTTTTCTCATGTAGTGGCTGTGCAATGTGGAACTTGGGGATGGAACAAGCTCTCAGAAAAGATTTCAGTAAATCCTTACTCTGGCAACAAGTAACCAGTGCACAATCTTCCCCTGAAAAACCCCAGCTGGAGCTCAACCATTAAACTAACACCAAGCATTGCAACATTGGGCGGGGGGATGTCCCTTACTGCTCCAAAAGCAGCGTACAAAGTTGTACTTGCTGTTATATATGTAACTGTGTATTTCTGGTTGGGAAACCGTGAATACATCTTTTCTTGTACCAGAGACAGGCCTTAGTATTGAAGTTTAATTGAGGTCTTTGCATATTTAACAGTCTTGTGTGTTTAAAAATGCAAATAATAACTTTGAAAAGATTCTGAATTTCCTTCATCACTAAGATATTTATACTCCAAACCTGGAGTATTTTACAGGTTCTTAGATTAACTCTGCAGACAGCTTGTTAAGTGAGTGTGGGTTCCTTGGGTGGTCTGCTGACACGTTTTGACAATCTGTTGCCAGAATATCTGTCTATCAATAAGTTTATCAGTAGACTTCGGTTATTAAAGAGAGAAGTAACAGCAGTTTTTGTTTTTCTTTTCTGCTTAAGGAACAAAATAGATTGCCAGCTGGCTGCTTTTTTGTTGTATTTTTCCCTATTTGTTTGCTGGCTTGTTTTGGTTTCTTTCTATTTTTTTTTTTTTTTTCACTGCAGTATTTGTAGTTTGATTTGAAATACCTGAAGGAATAAATTCCTTTTTCAGTGATGAGAATTAAAAGAGAGCACCAAGGTATTACTATACTCAGGCAATATTCCTTGGTGTCCTATATTGAGCATTCCCTGAAAGTAAAGATTTGCATGCTTCATGTTAATTATCCCACCTACAATTATAACACATTACTGTAATACCATAATGAAAGCGCTATTTATATTAATAAAGCATTACATTCATAAGAACAACTCTTCACACCGGTCTTCATTCTACATATAAATCCCCTAACAATAACAAGAAAAAAAAAAATAATAGCTCTACCCCAAGCAGAAAGCCAGTGCGGGTGGCTGGCAGCTTACAGAACCAGAGCACATCCACAGTCATATTTGACTGCGGTCTTAGGGCATTTCATACCGCTGTCAACCCCTTTTTCTCCCTCAGGAATGTTAATTCTCTTTATCTGCTCATTAGCATGTAAAATTAACACCGTTCCTGAGAATATTAGTGATCAGAATTTCAGTAATGCTCCTATCAATGTTAATCTCACTGCATTTTCCATGACAATTAAGCAGATAGTAGAATTATAAGAGTCCTGTGACATTCATATTTCTCAAATACTTGTCCTCTGTACTTGTGCGTGAGATTTGTTTTTTAAAAAGACAAACTATTGCACTTCATAGGGGGAAATTTATTTTTGCCTTTTCTTAGTGGGGTTACAGTAATAGTTGACACTTATCAGTAATATTTAATCATGGTTTGGAGTTGATTCGGGGTGACTTAACTGAATCATCTTGGCCTATCTCTTTAAAATAAATCTGTCACATATTCATAAACAAGTGCAGAGGTCAGATAATGTTAGTTGTCAGGTCTGACTATGCCCTGACTTTTATTTTAAAGTGCAGAGAGACCAATCTTAGTAAGAGAACAGAACTGCTGGATTTAAATTAGAGGCTTTTTGTCCTTCTCTTATTTGAAAATCCTGCCTGCTTAATTTGACAATAAATTAAGCACCGGTGTTAAAACCATATTTTCATTGAGACTGAAGGAATGTTATTCCTGTTAAGAAGAAAGGACAGCAGTGAAGAGGTCTGGTTCATTCATCTTCACCTTAATTGAGCTATATGACCATGAATTTAGATTTATCCTAGTCTCTTCCTATCAAAGATCAGTATCAAGAAATGATGTGATTTCAGGATACCTATGAAAAGATGGCTTAATTTGCATATTTCCTTTTTCATTTTCTCTTTTGCCTACCACTAAGTTGGCGTGTCTTGCCCGTGCTGCCCCAAGTCTTCCCTGATGATAAAGGAACAGCCTTTGTGGAAAATGGAGGGACACTGGATGCTTTCTGACAACCGAGGAGACATTAGGTAGGTAGCGGCCTGGAAAACTTTCAGTTCCAACTCTTCCCTTTTGCTGGCAGTTATCTTCCAGCAGGAAGATAGGGTCAAAGGCAGCCACTAGAATAAAGCAGAGAGATGAGAGTTTGTGAAATGGAAATGCAAACAGGCTTTGAAGATTGCTCTTTTCTATTGTCCCCCCCATATAAAGTCTCTGGTCAGTCTCTGAAAGGGAAAAAAAGATAGTTATATAAAATACGATTTTTAAAAATATATATAGATATATGTATACATAAAAAAGCGATATATGTATAACAGCTCGAGCGATTTGTAATACCCAGAATTAATTTCTTAACAGGAAAGTAAAATTATATCATAATATACTTTACTAAAGCTGTTCCACGGCAGTGAGCATGATTAAGAGAGAGCAGTTTTCATCTTATAAATTGTATTCCAAAATCAAATGTTAATAACGCAGTAATGCTGCCATTCATGTTTCCTATATTTTGATAAGTAAATTGGTTACCTTTCTAATCTTTTTACAAACTGCATTACTATCCAATGACAAAACTGAACTAGTCTTTTTCCCAAATTACTCGGATTATAGAAATTCAAGGAGAATTCCTAACAGATTTAATTTTCACTCCACATTTAATCTTCCCATTTGTGTTTATAGAGGTTTTTCCTCGTTCTTGTTTCTAAAATATACCTCCTGGTGAACATTCATTACTGCTGAACCCATATAAGCAGACGTTTATTGACACTGTTAAAATAAACTTAGTGCCTACAAAAGAGAGCTTGTTTATACACATTAATATGTCTATTTATCTTTGTATTTCTGTCAGAGTCAGTAAACAACCTGAATAGGTCTCTTTTATAGACTTTAATGACTTGAGGGTAAGAGCTTGGCAATTTTAAAATTAATTATATTAAATAATAGTGCATATAGTTGGGAAGATACTTATGATCCCCGGAAACAATCACAGAGTAGATTTGTTCTACTAAATGTGTAGGGAATCGTGCAGTTTTAGGGCTGGGGTGTCATCTAGTTTATTAAAGAACCTATCAAATCCGTAACTGTATTTAGGAGAGCAAGCATACTTTCCACGACTGGTGGGCAGAAGGCATAGCTCGTTGTCCCATAAGCAGAAATATCATTACAGGCAGACTTTGTATTAAACTGTATTCAGCCATTGATGAAGTTAGCATTGTCAAGCAGGCTTTTCATTGAGGTGCTCTCCTTTGCCCAGAATTAACTTCTAAAAGAAGGGACCTCAGTTGACAGAATGTAAAAAAGCAGCAGAGTGTCATTCTCAGAGGCATATAGTCTCACTACAGTCGCTTATCCACTGACTTAGATTGCACCAGTGTTTCGTTCTAAAAAAACCCCAAGAAACACATTCATTTATTTGTATAAATGGAGATGAACACTATATATAATGGTAAATCTTTGAACCTTTGTCCAGAAAAATCACATACGTGGATGAAATTGCATACCTCGTGGGTGAGCTGTGCACAAGGCGTAAACGCTAGAATAAAATGTTTTCTTAAACATGCAGTGTTTATTTTACACAAATGCTACTATGAGGACAGCAAAAGGGCAACTTTTCCTGAAGGGCTATGGTGCAAACACTACAAATCTCCTTTGGAAACCAACAAGACTTTTAAAAGGGTCTGAGTTAGACAAAATTTTCCCCATGGCATTCAAAAGGCAGAAAGCGGAGCAGAAGAGAACACACAGCTGTTCAAAAAGTGGCTACATATGGTTCCCAACAAATCTTGTAAGCTCAAATTTTGCTAATTCTAAACAAAAACATCTAAACAAAGTCTAAAGAAAAGTACAAAAAAAAAAGTTTAGTGGAAATGGTGTCACTGAAGTGTGTACCATTATTTGGACATTGCATAGCAAAGGATAAACTTGTGCTGGCAGAAGGCTGGATAATGGAAAGACCTGATCAACTGTTTCATTTCCTAATTTCAATTAATTTGATTGTATGAAGTACAGACTGATTGAGGAGATTGCAGCAGTCTATATATTGTATGCTTCTTGGATCTTTAGATTTTTTATCTGACAATAAATCCCACAGTTTATCAACAGTTAATTGATGTAGAAGGATGAAACCATTTAGCGATTCCTGAACATTCTCTGTCTTATCATCTTCTACAGATTTTTAGACTCAGTTCAGAAATACATGGAGCACTACCAGTAGTGATTATTTGCCGTTTCCCTGGCAAAAATCACTGTGCAAATCACTTACTTCTAACAGGAAGCAAGCGTTCATGGATAGCACCATTGATCATATATTTGGAATGTGTCTATTTTGTAGGCAGCTGGAGAAATCTTGCAAAATAAGGGTATGTTTGGCTTAGAAATCCTCCCAGTGGTATATTCTTTTTGAAAGTGAATTTAGTGTGTTAAGAATCTGGGACCGACAGCTCTGAAACAGCTACAGGAAAGGGGTGGTTCTTTTCCTAGACCACCTAGTTAGTCTGTTTTTATCTTGCCTTCTGGGCTTGCGATCACAATTCATTCTCTCTGCCAACTCACTCGACCTTCCACTGAGAATGACATTAGTAACACCAATTCTGGTGGTAGTTTGTGATGCGGATATTTATCCACTGAAGCTCTGGACCAAACCCATCAATTCACTTCATACAGGGTAGAAAAGAGCCACTGGGCAGCAATGACTTTCAGCCTTTGCCATCTCGGGCCAGAAGTGAGCCAATGACCTTTCCATGAACAGCACTATTGCCTGTCAGAGCCATCATAGCAAACACTCATTTTAAATGCTATTTTAAAACTGATGAGGATACACCATAGTCACTAATCAAAGAATAGCTTTCGTGCCTCAAAAATGTGCAGCAAGTTACAGTCATCAGAATAAATTACAACTGATTTTGAGCAGTCATTGAAGAAAAAGTTCAGGGGCCGTGACAGCAAGAGACCTTGGGATGGGCTGATACATTATTAATAACAGTCTGTCAGGTCATGTCTTGGCAGTATCTATTTGTGATGGGTTCAAAACACCTATTAAACATTTACTCTTTTTCATTGTTCCTGGGCCACACTTCGTGCTGATTGGTGTATTTTAAGAAAGTTGTGTGCTTTGTTCACTTTTTTTTTGGCACATGATTAGTATATAGGTGTGTGAAGACACATACGCATATATATGTTTACAAACATACACATATATGGATAGAGAAAAAGAATTTGTTTTTTACCTTTTCTACTGTTATACCATTGTTTGCATGACTTTTTTTCCCTCCTACTTCCACTGAGCCCTGCTACAAGTAGACCCTGAGGCAAAATATCTACAGGTTTGCCTGTCATTTTGACATTCCAAATAATTCAGGAGTACCATAGAGTAATTTTCCCCCATTCTGTTTCCTTCCTTGAGGTTTCATTGCCTTTATTAATGGTAAACAATTTTTTTTTACCCTTGTGACTCTAATCCTACTGTCCCTTCATCTGTCGAGGGAACAGGCAATTAGATCGATACTAAACAGCCTTAGACCACAGATTGCTTACGCTCCTGTTGCTGCATGCTCAGAATTCACCTTATATTCCGGACTTCAGCTGTAGTTGGTTACTATGGCACACTAAAACCTGCTGAACAGCAGTCCCCTCAAGTAGTGTACCATAGCAGTGTGTTACAGCGCGTACTTCTGTTTGGAGATACTACAGGGACTATGTTTCGGTGCATTAACGGCATTGTTATCTTTCTACAGGTATCTCAGATGTGCCTGAATCACGTTATACTGGATTAAACTGCTCGTCTCTTTATCATGTGCTTACACCAGCACACAACGGGGTGAGTTACACTGATATATCATGGAACGCATTAATTTATTCCTGTAAGACGCAGCATGTTTTCTAGGGTAGGATCATCGAATCGNGTCAGCTCCCCTCTCCCATGCACCTGTTTCCTTCTGTTAATCATTTGTGGGGTCTTTTGGAGAAGCTGCTATTACCTGCCCTCCGCCGCTGCTGGCCCGGCCCCGCGCCGCCCCGCCAGCCGCCCGCCTCAGTGGCAGCAGCCGTCGGCTGAGGGGGGCATATTTTTAATTTAAAAAGTGTTTTACATTGGTAAAAAAAAAAAAAAAAAAAAAAAAATGCTGTCAAAAAGGACTTGGGAGATGCTGAATTAGCCTCAAGTTGCACCAGGAGAGGTTTAGGATGGACATCAGGAAAATTTTTGGCATTGGAAGGGTTATTAAGCATCAGAACGGGCAGCCCAGGGAGGCGGCTGAGGCACCATCACCATCCCTGGAGGTATTAAAAATAGATGTGATGCTTAGGGACATGGTTTAGTGATGTGTTTTGTCAGAGTTAGGCTGATGGTTGGACTACATCTGAAAGGTCCCTTCCAAGCTAGGCAATTCTGTGATTCCATGGTTCAGATGGCAAGGGACATACGCCACATCCTTATGTTCCTTGCACTGCTGCTAACACTTAATGGAGAAGGGTGAAGGGAGAAATCTGTTCACCTCTAGTTAGGAGTCATTTGTCCGGTAGTGGTGGATGGGAGTTTACAGGTACCCAAAGCTAAGGAATATTTAATATCTCTAATCATCTAAGTGTAAGGTGTCCATAATACTCTACTGAAACTTCAAAGTCTGTTGAGATTTGTATTCCTTCTTCCAAACATTCCTTCTTGCAAAAATAATAACTTACTTGAATTGTTCGCCTATAATAAAAATTTTAGTTCCTTTTTGGAATGGAGACTTTAAGGGAAGACCGTGGTGGGGCAGAAAGACACAAAAAGTAGTTTTAAACTCGCTGTTATTTTTAGCTTTTGGATTTGAGGTTAATGTCACGTGGTCTTCAGCAGATAAATGCAGCTGATGTGTACTAGAGTTGTTTCTGTGTTTGCTTAGTGCAAACTGGCAGAATTTTCATCATTTCATATAACAGTATTGACTTTCATGGAAGTAAAACCCTAATGTTTGCTGTAAATTGCTGTCATTCCAGGTAATACAGTGGAAGAAACCAGTAGGGAACCCCAAATGACTTCTTTTTGTTGTTGTTCACCTTGCAAAGGGTAGTCTTCTTTAACACGGATATGTTTCAAGAGTTTATAGGTGAATCAGATTTGTGGTAAAGAGTTGCTGTAGACTTTTCTTCTCTAAAAGTAAAACTCATGTTCATAAGAATTCAACTCTCACACATTGAAGAAAGTTATTACAGTAAACACAACCCTTCCTTATAGAGAGTAATAAAATGCTTCACAGTTATAGGTTCGGTTGGTTTATTCACATACCTAAATCTTTCCAAAGATAGGTGCATTTTCAGTAACTCTCTTTTATGCCTCAATGGATAGCTTATTCCAGATGGTCTTTCTTAGAAAATTCCATGTAAGATTTTAAAAATCTGGATTTGTGGCATTAATATAGTAAAAAATGAAAACATAGCTTCATGATTAGTCTTTCCACCTGCTTTTACCTGCACAAAAGTTGGAAGCAGTGTATCATCCAACACAGGAGAAACAATGTCACTTCATCTCTGGAAAGTGCACATCTGACTGACTGAATTACCCGCACAGATAACATGCTAATAAAATGCTTGGACTATCTTAAATTGGATTGGCTATCAACTGGTTCCTGAAGGAAGAAGGTTTGATATGTTAAACCGTTATCTGTGCAAGACGTTTTTAATTTAACAAGTAATTCACTGTAATTAAAATAAAAATGAAATAGCTTTCCCTGTAGTATCCTCAGAGAGTTTACCAAAGCAATACTCTGACTATGTGAAAGCAGACATAATTTTTTATCCATAAGGTATTTATGGCAATATGTCTATTCTTTCCCAAAGCAGAAATTTTTTTAATTACATTTTCTAGGAAGGAAGGTTTTTGTAATCGAAATTTTTATGTAATGCATAATTTATGGTTTCTGGGAACGGGTGATTAAAATGATGTCCCTCGGTAAAGGTGGTCCAAAAGAAGCCTTTGACATGCATTAAGATCACCTGTATTTACAATATCTTTTTGATAATTCCATACAGATGTTCACATGGAGTTTTCATAGGGCAGAAAGAACACTGGCTAGGTCTATTTTTGTTTAGAGGTCTCTTCTGTGTTTACAGAGCAAGGTTATTTTCTGTTCTGCTTTAAAAAAAAATCCAATATGGTCTCTTTTGAAAACAAGAAAACTGTAATTAAAGGCACTGATGGATAGTTACATTAACAGCTCGTCAACGGCTAATCTGAGACCATCTGTTCTATACTGGTCTGAAAAGGTTAACAGCATATGGATGCCTCTACTTGCCATATACTATAATATAGACTTTCCAGGATGAAGGAATGGTGCTATAGTACAGGACTGCTGGCAAAGCACATTGTGCTGAAGTTCAATTCATGCTGCCAGAAGTGGCCACACAGGACAGAGTTTTTCCAGGTAGGCACATCATTAACTAATGCAATTATTTTTATTGGGTTTTTTTTTTTGGTGATGATTAAGCACACTTAATCAGCAAGTGGCTATATGTCAAGCTAAGAGACAGGTAATAGGTGTTACTGAGGTCTAAGGCCTTTTTTCTTTTCTATTTTGAGAACTGTGGATTAAAAAATTAAAAAAAGAGAAAGGTTTTAACAGATTACCAGGGAACACTGAGTATCTACAGAAAAAACTCTGAAGTTGGTTAATGAACAGTTTATTGTTATAATCTACAGAAAGTGGATTCTTTTAATTCTACTATGTATAATCAATTTTCAATATATTGCCATAAAATGAATAGTGTAGTTTCTGGAACAGAGCTGTTGTATTTGTGTGCAGCCTGGCACAATGGATTGTGGTCCCAAATCAACCTGTTTCTGTGAGGTGTTGATGTCAGGGCTACAGCTGTGCCTGATGATCCGGGGTTCTGCCCTGTGGACAGCTTGACCTTGAACATGTCTCCTCACTGTGGATGGCGCAGGAAGAAATGCCTATGCAAGTTGTCTTCTCTGTTTGTTTCTTTCCCTCTTTATCATCAGCATAGTTTTCAATCATGAGGGAGAGAAAATATATTTGTCTAATTCCAGAAAACTGGGTTCATGGCAGGGACACAATGAGTCTATGACTTTCATTGCCAGGGAGACATGGGAGAGGTAATAATAGTTTTGTCCTTTTTGTGTGTATATATATATATATATGTATAGTTCTTTAATGGCGTTGTGCATCTACAGAGTGAAAGGAATTTGTTTGGGTTAGTTAAAACAGCATGGGGAGAGAGTTCTCATTCTTGTATCTCAGTAGTAGGATAGCCATGAAGGAAAGGGAATCGGGAAGAAGGTGAACTATGGTAAATATGCAGATTTAAAACTGAGGGAGAAAAGGGAGTGTTAAGAGTGAGAGGGGTTGAAGACAAGAAGGGGTGGAAAGGCTGGGAAAAGTAGGGATTCCAGTCCTCCACTGGGTGGATTTCCCACGCACAGAATTCCAGAAGGAAATATGAACAGATTCAGCAGGAACTAGAGATAGCTGTATTAGGGAATATGAATCAGAGAAATGGCATGACTTAGGAAAACTGAAAATGGATTAAAAGGGACAACTGAGAAGCTATTTCCATCTGTTACGGATTTCCCCACAGCAAAGAAAGCTTCTTAGCGGATGAGAGCCTGGCTCTTCATTCTACCATCTTGAGGAAAAGTGGTTGTAGGAGTGCTTTGGGTTATTGCTCTCAACTGGGTAAAATACTTGAGGCCTTTTGTTTGGCTGAGGTTACCTATTTGACTCTAATATAGGCAAATTCACTGGAAGGTGGAAAACCTGTTTAAGAAGCTGGAGATATGAACTGTGTTGCTTATGCTTTTATCAGTATATAAAAGGTAGCTAAAATGTGTCAAGAATATTCTGCAGTCCTCCTGTAGAACTCTTCATCCTCTTGCAGTAAAAGCATGAACCTGTCAGAGTACTTGTATACCTGAGTTACTGAATCTGGATCACTTATGAAGGCTGATAGGTGGACTTAGCCTACATTTTAGTTCTGTAAGCAACTGGCTTCTGGCTGCACTAGTGTTATATTCTCAGTATAGCTGTCTTTTAGGGCAAAAAAAAGAAAAAAAAGCAAGGCAACTTCTCAGAGGATAGAAAATGGCGTATGTTTCAAATGTATTATCACAGAATGAAGAAGTAGAATAAAAGTCATTTAACAATGAACCTTCAAAAGTGTCTCTGATCAATTTTAAAAAAAACACTAAAGTGTTTCTGAGTGGTGGTTGAGAAACCTCTAGAGCAAGAAGTAAGACTTTTATCTGTAAAAAGAACTAAGTGAATGGGGATTATAAATTAGAGGAGTTTATTCATAATAATGTCAGAAGAGGAACAAGCAGAAAAATAATATTACTCTGTCAAACATCTTGTGTACCAGCATTCCTGTGAAAGAGATAAGAAAGAAACGTGACAAATATACACAGTAAGGAAGAGGAACTGAGGGTCAAGTTTATGATGTAATTGGCATATGGAGACTTGAAGGAATAATTCACATGATATAAATCTTGAATAATATTTTAATTTGACAGGAGTACAGCTTGACAAAGAAAACAAGTAAGGTGACATTTCCTTACAATAACTTACTCTTATGTCTAGAACACAGACAGAGTTTATGTGTCTGAAAACGTATGGCCAAAAGAGTGAAATCCCTCTGATGGTGCACATCTAATACAGGCTCCCAAATAGGGCAGCCCAGGTTTTGGAGGCTGTGGGCATTTATTAAACTGCAGATTTGTTAGTTCAGTTTAATTACCACAACGTACATAGTTAGAATAGAGACTACATTGGTTTTCACTGGTTTGGGACTTTTTTTTTAAAAAAAAACCCCAAACCAACAACAAACACCGCTAGGTAAAAGCATAATTAAAATTGCATACAGAAATTGGAGAAGTATAGAAAGGGAAGGGTAATCAAGACAGGAGAGAAATTGGGAGGAGGAATTTGTTGATAATATTCTGGCGGAATGCAACTTTGGAAGATGGATCATGAAATAATAGAGTTCATGATCTTTAGGAAAAAAGGAATAATAAATAAACCAGTAGATATCAATAAACTGAGGTAAGTGATGGGTTTTGCTGGGTGAAATAAGGTTAAAGAGACTGCAAAGAAACAACAGCTTTTAGTATTTTTAATTCTTTTAATGGGGGAAGGGGAAGAGAGAGAGACAGAAAGTGCAGCAGGAGACCAATCTGGATAAATCATGAGTTGTTAAATTATCTTAAAAAGGAAGTGCATATGAACTAAGGTTACTGAGGGTGAATGCCTAGTTACAAAAATAGAAAGGTGAGTGTATAAAATGAGATGCAGCTAAGTAAAAGTATTCAGGTGTTATTTCTGTCTGCTAGCACTAAAGAACAAACCTTTTTTCCATCTCTACTCAGTGAAAATGAGAAGTTACTGAGCGAGAAATCTAAAACACTCCAAGTGTTTGATATGTTCTTCCTTCACTAGAAAGGTCAACTGTGATTACTTGAATGAGGCAATTAATTTTAATGCCAAAAAGGCAAAATAAGCTATAATAGGAGAAAGAACATAAAATAGTTGGATTGTATATTTTTAAGTTCGTTGGACCACATTGTATTAATCCAACAGGCTCAATCAATCTCAGAGCCATTAACAATGTTCTTAGAGATGCTGGAGGATAGGTGAGACTGAAAGACTGAAAGTGGCATCCATGGTATTTTGAAAACATAAGAGCAGGAGAATTACAGGTAGGGCAGCTTAATTTCAATTTCAAGAGTAACAGTAGAGCAAACACACTACTTGTGAGCACCTACAGCATAACAAGAAACTCATGGATTTGTCAAGAGCAAATCTTAGAAAGCCAATCTATTTTCTTCTGTTGTAGGATAACAAGCCTTTGGCTAGAAGAGAAGCAGTAGATGCATATCTTGATTTTAAAAAATTCTTTTGAGACTTCTATAACATTCTCCTGAGTAGGACAGGGAAAATGACCCAAGGTTAATGCATAAATGGTTAGAAAAGAGCACTCAAAAAGCACTTACCTGTGCTTCGCTTTCATTCGGTAGGTTGTATCAAGT
>VXBO01009613.1:335119-346452 GCA_013400135.1 Rhinoptilus africanus
CATTCGGTAGGTTGTATCAAGTGAGTTTTGTTAGGAATCCAACCTGGGATCTGTTTCTACTGAATTTGTTCATTAATGTTCAGGATGATGGAAAAGATAATGTGCATGTCATATTTTAGACAACAGTAATCTGAGAAGATTTACAATTGGGACAGTAGACAATATCTAATTCTTGCAATACATGTCTGAAAGAATAAAAAGCCTAGAAAGGCCCTGTACGTATTCAGTAATGACCAACTGCATGAATACAAAATTGAGAAGAGTTATGCAGTAGGAGTTCTAGAAACAATGTGGGGAATATTTTGGATCACAAATCGGGTATGAGTCAATGATATTGGCCTTTTTCATGGAAGGAAATACACTAGGATATCAAGCAGACCTGACACTGTTCCAACAGGCCTTCAGAGACATGCCATACCTCGTGTAATCTCATCTGATTTGCTGTTTGCTCTTTACAATTCACTTGTTTTAATCTCCAAGCAAATATGTTCCAAAGTGTCCAGTGAGTTAGTCACAGTGGGCACTATCACCGACCACTGCATTATTACTGATGAACGGAAGCGATATATTTGATTATCAACTTTAATCAGAGACAAGTTTAAAATGAACAAAAGAAGATAGATGGGTCTTCCTACATTATGTGATCAAGTTGTAAAAGTTCTTACTGCCAGGCAGTGTGAGTGCTGAAAGTTTCTATGGGCTTTGAAGAAAGAGGGAGGGGCTGAGAGACAAATTCATGGCAGTTAAAAAAAAGCTGAAATCACCACTGCTGGCTCAAAGTCATTGAGTTGCGAATTATTGGGGATTTGGAGTATATTCTGGGGAAGTATGATTGCTGATTTCTGTGAGAGACTGGATATTGAATTAGATGGACTTTTAAACTAATCACCTGCTAGTTTTATTTGGTGTGAGGATAAAAGTGAGATCAGAGCCTGTCTAAGAAATTTTCTGAATTTTGTGCACAGAATGAATTTTATTTCCTAGAACAAGTTATGATTAAGTGTTACCTGGTCACACTGACACAGCAGCCAGTATTCAGTGATAGAACGAGCCGTGGCTTCCTATGGATGCCTCCTTTTACTTTGTGTGAAAGGCATTGACCTTCCGACTTTTAATTCCAAAATTCCTTACTGATAGATACAGTATTAATGTCAATGCAGATTAGGGGGGTTTTTTTGAAGCAGGAGACCATAAACTACATACACAGTATTTTGAGCTAGACATGGCTAGATTTTCCAGATTTATTCCAAGTCCTTATTCACTTTTTCACTAACTTATGTCCGCCACTGTATCAGAGATGTTAATTACTCTTGGCTTGAAAATTGCATGTTTGGGTGAAAAGCAGTATATATGCTAACTTTTCTCTCCTGTCCATATGTGCATTTATTCAGCTAGGATAATCTGAAAAAAAACCCAGAGTGTCTAACTCAAGTAGGTAGAAAGGTTTCTTACAGTTTTGTACCAATGGATAGGCGTATGTCCTGGTTGACTGGCTTTAATTGCAAAGTATCACCATATTTTGATCCTCATGCCTTAAGTTTACTGCACTGCAGTTCCTTCGTTTTGTTTTGAAGTAAATTCTGCTATTGATACATTAAGTGGATATGTGGTTAGTATGTACTTAGCATAAAAATTTTTAAAGAGCTGTAATTGCTTTAGCAAGAGGTAGCTTCTTTTTGATTCTAGAAGTACTATAGATAAATATTTTCTAGCCTTTCCAAATACTCTCCAGTACCTGAACTAATTTATGTGACCATCCTGAAAGTTCTTTTTGCATCTACTGCGTCAAGAGAAAGATATTTACTGGTAAATCATGGCACATATAGCACTATTATATTTTGCCTGTCCTTCTAGAGGGGAAAAAGGGAAAGAATATTATTCCACTCATAGGTCGTTCATCTCTTAACTAGCAAGGAAAAACACTGCCCTGAAGGAACCTCCCCTGCAGGAAAGATGTTATTTTAGTGCCTGGCAAGACATAGCTTGTCAGCTTTTTTACCAAAAGTTTATTTGGTCATCAGTGAGAGCAAACCTGGATATATCTGGACCTTAAACACGAGTGCAATGCCTTGTGAGTGCCATTTGGAGTAGTACATCTTTTTTTCTGTCTGAAATCTTTGAAGAACATGTGTAACTCCCAATCGGTGGGCTTAGTCTTCTTTCCAAAGAATTTACTGTATTCTACTTCCAAAATGCATAGACATTTGTATATAATTAATGATTTAAATAACCAGAAAATGTAAACGTTGGTGTTCGGCATCTAAATTTTAAGATCAAGTTGTTGTGGGTGCTTGTTTGTTTGTTGTATTTTTTTTAAAAAATGAAACTAAGGTTATAGTCCCTATCTAAGCTCCCCCTATTAAATTCTGGGGAAGTTCAGATCTGAATTTTGCATACTTTGGAAATCAAATTAAAGATGGTCTTAATTTATTTAGGGACTAGTCTTCAATTTTTCTTATGAAAGCGAATTACTAAAGACTTTTCTTACAAAGGTTGATGTCTTCATTATAGATTAGCATTACAAAAATTACTGTACAGTTTAGTTATTGTTTTGTGCAAGGTTTAAAGGAAATAGTTTGCAGGGGCTTCTGCTCTCAGAGCAGAAATTTACAGTGTCTGTATCTGAAGTACACAGCAATATTTGGATGCTATAAACTTTTTCTAAACTTGAAATGCTACATAAAGGCGTTTAGCATTGCAACAGAGTAGAAAAAGCAAACTAATGTAGAAATATGACCTGGCCTAGGGAAGTCTTTACAAGCACTTTGATTTAAATATGTTCGACATAATTATAGCAAGCTAACCTACCAGCCCTCTTGCAGAGGTCTCTAGTTTTTAAGTGTTGGGTCCATTTTTCATTCGGAGTTTTTAAGGTTGTTTGATTTTATTTTTTTAATAGAACAGTCATCTTCATATCTTAATAAAACAAAAATTGAATTATATGCACTACTAGGCAAGCATGACAGGACTTTTGCTAGCAGATGTAAGGTGTGAAAACCTGTGGGAAAATCCTATTCATTTTAGGTTCCACTTGATAACACTGCAGTGTACTGGAAAAAGATTCAGTCTTAACGGTACTGAAAAGATAGAAGCTGGGGAACAATGGAAATCAATGATTTGAACCTAATTAAAAAGACCTGATAAAAATTCTAGAAAGCCAGATGGCAAAGTCAATTTCTCAGGATAATATCAGCACAGAGAACGAATATGATTAGCTGTTGACATTCTGCAAGGGTAGAATGATCTTATCAGCAAGGAAGTAAAAGTATTTCTTTAACAATAGTAGACTGTGCTTTTATAACTATTGTGCATGTGAGTTAATGTAGATCATTTACTTTCTGAGAAGTATGAGATACATTGTTTTTCTCAAATGTCGTAGTGCAAAACTCACCAGTTAGTTATCTTGGTACAAGCTTTAGACTTGTGACTGCTGAAGGCTAGACTCCTCTGTGGTTTGAACATCAGTGCTGAAATCAAAGTCCAGGTAGAGGTGCTGGAAAACATGAGCACTTTTGTGACTATTTATATCTATATTTATGTTCATAGTTTTCAGCTAGTTCTGCTGAATTAGGAGGAAATTTTGGAAAAGGATGTTTCCTGTATATACGTATGATGAAGTGTATGTCTCAGTGCCTTTAGCTGAGCTTTTCAGTTTCTGTACAAAATACTTAAAAAGACAAAATGAACAAATGGTGTGATGGCCCAATTGCTAAGATAATCATGGTGGAGAAAAGATTTCCAGGATCTTCTGGCTCCTGCTGTAGTGAAAGCATTTTATATAAAGCATCCATTTGATAGACTGGGATCATGCAGGAAAGAATAGACTAAAAACTGGCGATTTGAAACTTTTCCTGGGAGTCCAAGTTCAAATACTTTCAGAGGATGAATTGAATCTAGGCCCCATATTTTCCAAGCAAAAGTGTTATGATCACATAGCTACTGAGTAAAAAATAAATTACAGTCATACATCATTATTTTCTGATTGTCTTCCCTTAAAGTGTTGGCTACAGTAATTTATAATAAAGGCTTTCATTTTAATGTATTGCTGTATTCAGAGATCTAAAATGAGTGCCAGTGCTAGCAGGATTAGGAACTGTTTAATTTTGATTTAAAAAGAGGTCACCTGGGTGTTACTGATATTAAGTTTTGGGAAAAGATGAATTGAAAAGCTTTTGTTTATTGCTGAGTTATCCAAGCAGTAGCTGGTTCACTGCTGGACGTTCCAAACCCCAGAGAGTTGATGACTGTATTGGCCCCTTCATAATTTTTGTTGCGATAGCTCATGTCTAGTATGCTGAAGACTACAGTTGCAGCATGTGGGAAAAATTAAGAAAAGAAGCATTTGCTAATTGAATATATTTCTATATGTTAAGTGACCAGGATTTCAAGGGCTGGTGATAATGTCAGCTAGGATTATTGACTGATGCTTTGTTTCAGCCCAGGTACTGGACTCTTACGTTCAAGCAATTATTATGGCTGGGTTTGGTGCTAGGCTAGATTTTCCATTCTTTCAAGTTTCCCTGTGCTCAGTACGTATTCTTTCATTGTGCAGAGAAACATGGGAATGTCAGTTTTAATTTTCCTAGCGTGTTACTAAATGTATGGCTATATGTGACTTTCTTATTATTTTCGTCCAGAAAAACCAGCAGTCTTCATTAACTGCTTGTACTATTTCATATGGTAGTACTTTACATCCAACTAGTATCCATTTCTGTGTGTGAATAAATATTGGTGTTTCTAACATAACCATTACTCATCCAGTCTTTTGAGTTCAGACAATATCAAACATAAATCACAGCTCTTTAAAAAAGCCTGAATAACTGGTATTTGATGACCTGTGATGCAGGCAGTTCAGGTATAAATTTTTAAGAGCAGATTCACCTGCCTTAGACTACACTAATTAATATAGTTAATCTGGGCTAAAGATAAAACAGATGATAGAAATGTACAAAAGTTAAATGCAAGAGTAACTGACAAGGGTTGTCTGTTGCACAGTAAAGCAGTGCAATGGAAACAGTTTTGAGTAATTGAGCATTGAAATCTTCCTTCTTTATAGTTTGCAGATAAAATCAAAAGTAAAACTGCTGGTTAGCAAATGGCAAATAGCAATATTCGGATCCCAGCTTCAAAATGGAAAGCCATCTGTTTCTGTTTCACTTGCATATTCTAAATCTAATATCTGTCACACACTGTTTCCCCCACCCTCTTTGAATATTTTGACTATGTCTCCCCTATAGCCTTTAAAGGACTGGCTAAATATAGGACATGGCTCATAGCAGTTATTGACTTATGCCCTTTATTGAGATATTAGACTTCATTATGTTGATGTCTGAATTTATCTGTGGCCATGCTGAACATTTAAACGGTAATAACTCTTCTTTTTAAGTGATAATTAATGCGTTGACACGGTTAAGGATCTTCCCTTAAACAGGATGCAACTTGGCATAAGCACAGTTCCAATAACTGATCACCAAGTGGTTACTGTGTAAAAGAGCTGTCATTAATATATTATTCTATATATAAATACAATTCCCATGTTCACAGTGTAAATATTCGCTGTAATGCCAGCCCTTTCTCTATCCGTAAGACAATTTATACCCCTGAAAATCTCCCTACTCTGGAAATGTGAAGTGTAGTAGTATCTACCTACTGCCTGCTAACTTTCTTAATTAAGAGTGAAACTAATATATATTGTCTATTGAAAGCTATACGTGTATTTCCTTCATGATACAGTTCAATACGCTATTTCATAGGTGATTAGATCTGATCTAATTTTTCACGATTTTGAAACCTATATTTTTGCCTTTAATCTGTATTTTGTACTGCACAGATATTAAGATAATATTTGTAATGCAAATTACTAATGCGGTTTGTGGTTTTGAAGTTAAAATTGTAATAATAATTCAGTCCTTGGAGTAAAAGTCATTTTTCAACCTTTGTTTCTTTAGCCTTATGTTCCCTAATCACTTTGTGTATATGGTTATTCTGGATCTGCATTTCTTGATGCTGTAGTTAGTTCTGTTTTATTGTCCCATCTGCAACACCGCTGGGAATACCTCTGATGATCTCATTACTGGATCAAAGCCTTAGTCACTTGGGTCACAACCCTGCTTGATGTTCTTGTGCAGACCCCTCCAGATTTCCACTAAAAACAGCACGTTGTGCTCATAAAAACATTTGTTCAGGACATAAGCAACCAGAAAAAGAAACAATAAAGCAGGCTAAAAAGTATTTGCGGCTTTTGAGTTTAAAGAAAAAATAAAAATGAAAAGAAAAAAGTGGTTTATGGTATCAACTTTGCTTTCTATCTGGTTGCTATGTTGGTCTGTTATGACCAAGCTCCCAAAATTAGTCTTTATTGGTTTTAATTTATAGTAAAAACATGGAAAAAATTAAGCTCAGGGTTAAATACTGTGTTTTAAAAACACAGTTTATGATCCTAAAAAGAGAGTCAAGGACATTTTGATTTTTATGATTTTTGTCTTTCTTTTACATACATTAGATGACCATGGCATTATTTTATGTAATATAAAAGCTTCATATTATTAAGCTGGGGTGGAATATAGTAAGAAAAACTATGGAGTCTTGTTTCCTGTTCAGTGAGAGAACTTTTCTGATTTTGAAACTGGATCAGTTGACAGCAGAGGAGCAATCCATTCTGGAAAGAGCTAAATAGATCCCCTGACAACAGGTAAACAGATGCAGTCTTGAGATGGTGCACGTCGAGGTGACACCCTGCATACCGTAGTGGTAACAATCCTTACCACGTCTGGTAACTCAAGGAAGAGAGCAAGTATTTCAAGATTCAGGATCCTGCACTTTTTTGTGGTCCTTGGATTCAGTCCTGCTGCTGCCTATGGCTGTGTAGTTCTGTGAAGAGATGGCCTGGAGGCCTTATCCTGCTACGTTTATTGTTAACTGGTGAGTTCCTTAAAGCCTGCACAAATTGTGGAAGGGAAAGCAGGTTTCATTGAGCGGTGGACAATGCTGAGCATGCTGGCATCATACCTGTGTCTGAGGGACTGCTCCTTCTTGTCAGGGGTCTAGCTCAGTTCTGCCTGCTTGACAGCAGGGTCGCTGCTCAAAGGGAGCTGGGCAAGGGGGAGGACTGGGTCATGGGAACCTTGTGAGATTCAGTGAGGACAGACGTACTTGTGAAGCAAGAGCCCCTTGCAACAGGACAGGCTGAAGTCTGACTTGCAGGGACCTGAGCCTTTTTTGTATGGGCCATAACGATCACAGAGTCTGTATGAGATACAGGAATTATCATACAAAACTGATGCTGGTTTTGTGGTTTTAAGGCTTGATCTATTGCAATGTCCTCCATTAAGTTCTCCTGGTGAAATACGTTATGAATGCAGCCTCTGTATTCCAAAAGAATGCAACATTCAAATGTTAGGCATCCCTTCAAACGAGAACTAGAGCACAGACAAATCTTGAGTTAGGGTGTGTGATATATTCTTACATACTGTGTCTGACAATATAGAAACATGTACCTAACAAGAAACATTTTTGTACATCTGATCTTTCTGTACATTTGATCTTTCGAGGTCCCTTCCAACCCTATGATTCTATGATTCTATGATTCTATGATCTGTTGGTTATTCTAATCAGAACCTTTGTGAAGATGTCCATAAAAATGGTCTGAAAGTGCTAGGTGCTGTCTTCTGAGGAAAACTGAGCTATATAACCTTCTGAGAATCTGCTTGATGGAATGGCTGTGAGAGCACCCATTTTTCTCCCCAAGAGAGGAGCCTGCTGTAATTTTGGAAGATTTTAGCATTGCAAAACAGAAAGTTTTTCTTTCCATTTAGGTGTCGCTGCTAGTCTTGCCGGTACAAATACCTACCTGCATTTCCTTATCCTGGAAAATCATTCATTTAAAAAAAGAATCCTTCATTTACAAAAAGAAAAAAGGGAAGGTGTGAGGGGGAAGGAGTTTGCAGATCCTCTAACAAAGAAGATTTTAAGGCTTAAATAACTGCAGTGTGAACTTATTGCCACATGTAATACTGATTCTTGATTTATCGCCTTGGAAACAGCGTGAAGTCTTTGTTTTGTATGCTAGCTCTACCGTGATTTAAAAGCAGTAGATGAGCGAAACATATCTAATAAGATTTAACTCTTCCTTGGTGAGAAAATGTAATCAGACATATTAATTGCTGGATTCTGGCCATAATTTTGGAAACAGGAAAGCCTTCCACGTGAATGAACAGAGTTCTTATCACTTTATCGAGTCCCATCTCCATACTAGTAGATTTTTCTTATGCCTTTTCATGAGCCTTCTAAACAGAGGTTTTTACTGACCTACCAAATTCTCTTACAGCTATTTGATAGAAACAGTAAAACCTTTTTTAATTTTTTATTTATTTTTTCACCAGCTGGTATCTATTTTCTATCTGGCATAAGCAGTAACGTCAGCTCCCTGTAACTGGAATGTCTGTTCCCTTGGGAGAAAAAGCCATCCCAATCCTTCCACCTAACATGATAATACACAATTCTGGAGCAACATTTAGGTACTTTTTATGTACTGCAAAGATCTTCATACAGATGGGTGGTTACAGAAGCTAAGAGTGTATAAACTGCAAAGATCTCAAGACTCTATACCTGTTGTTGCTAATATTCTGGAATCAATAGGTTCTTTAAACTGTGGAATGGCCACTAAATAGCCTTTCATTGGATTATTTGTTGCTTTACCTTTACATTTGTGCTTGGGTTTTTTTCATCTTTTGTACTGGAGAATCAACAGAGATGAAATAAAAGTGCTTCTATTTATTCATCTAAAAAATGTTTCCCCAACTTCCTATTGCTTTTAATTGTACAAGTCAAAGGTATAAGAGGAAACAGCCTCAAGGTGCACCAGGGGAGATTTAGGATGGATATAAGGAAAAATGTCTTCACTGAAAGAGTCAAATTGTCAAATATCAGAACAGGCTTCCCAGGGAAGTGGTGGAATCGCCATCCTAAAGACGTCTAGATGTGATGCTGAGGGACATGGGTTAGTGGTGGTTTTGGCAGTGTTAGGTTGATGGTTGCATCAGTGATCTTAAAGGTCCCTTAAAACCTGGTCGATCCTATGATTCTATACAGTGACACTGCACAGAGGTTTCATTCCATGTCATATTTTATTGCTGGTGACAATTGACATATAGAAAAAAAAAGAAAATGTTAGATTTCTTTCTTTTTTTTTTTTTTAATCTTATTTGTAGAGTGGTAGTTAAATTATATTGTGATTCACAAGCATCTCTGATAAGGGAAATTGAGTAATAAATTTAGAACCTACAAAATACCATTGCTCCATGTTCTGAAAGTTTCCAAATATCACTGTACCCTTAGTGTTATAGGATGTACTGTATTGCTCGTCCTTTTTATATCATATCCCCCTTTAAAGAACAAATTGATAGATATTATGAATCTTTTCTTTGAATCTTTTGAAGAGAGCAAAATGGTATGTGCTTGAGAATTTGTGCAATAGAATGTTAAAAATAGATAAGTAAGAAAATAGCAGCAATGTCTTTTCAAAGACAGCAAACTTGTCTTAGGTGGTTGTCTCCATGTTGGACAATGAAAATTCATATGCAAGTAGGAAAAAACCCCAACCATTGTAAGAAGAAATACTTGGAAATAAGATGACTGCATTTATGCATATGTGAAGAATTCATGAAAGGCCTTCTAAAATTGTAGGATTTTAATTTTAAAAGGATTATGACTTGCAGAATCGGTAAAACAGGTACCTAAAATGTTCTAAAGTAGGAAATCTAGTACTGAATTTTTATAGACAAGTAATATGGAAATGAGAAATGATGAACATCTGGTTCTACAAGCTTATGTTTTATCTGTTTTTTAGCTCTTAGAATAAGCCTCACACATTCACGCTGGGTGTTTGTTTCCTAAACATTTCATTAAAAATTGATCTGCTCTCTCAATTGTAGAAGTGATTTTGTGGTGGAAGACAGAGACCCAATCAAAAAAATCTGAGAAACTAAGAGGGCATTACAAGAACATGATGGAGTGATAGAAGTACCTACTGCCTTAGTAAAATTATCTGATGCTTTTGGCTGCATTTTAGACATGCAGAGCTCTATTTATGCATTCATCTGAAAAAGCTGTGTTTACTGTGTGTGTACTGAATGCCTTATCATGACAGTCAAGGAAAAGAGACTTTACGTGATGTACATGGTAAAAGTTTGGGCTTGTTAGCAGGCTTTGAAAAATGAGATCTCCAGGTGTGGATGCACAGGTGTAAATAAATTGTCATTTAGAGCATGAAGCAGTATGAGAGAGAGAGGAAAATACTGAAGCCTTCAAATTAAACTGTGAACGCTCCATGTTAATGATGATAACTTGATATGTTTTCTCATAAAGAAATGCAAAAAACAAACCCCTTTTTTCTACTCAAAGCAGAAACTAAAACAAAACCCCCTGGATTTTTATGGGGAATAATAATGGTATATAACAATATAGCACAACATTAAAGCCAACCAGGAGACTGATGAGCCTTGGTTCAGTGAGGAACTTTTTAATGATGTCATTCATAATTGTGGATACTTAATACTTTGAAGAATTAGCCCCATGTAGCCATTATGATTTTGTACGTGAATCGATGCCGTATTTTGTACAAAATCCTGCAGATTAATTCAATTCATATTGTGTCATTTCTTTGTGCAGACTAATGGTCTTTGCCTACCTCAGGTATTTTGTAGAACTGAGTACTTAAATGCTCAAGCAATAAATATTCTCTGTGTGTTCTTTCTCCCTGTTATTTTTCTCATTTTTAAGTGAATTTAATATTGACAAGTCCAAAACAGGAACCAATTTGTTAAAAATGGCTTAAATCTGGGCTCTGGTCTAGGTCCTTTAAAAAGACCATAGAGAGATTTTCAGAAATTCTTTAGAGTCTGTTCTGTGAAAATCAAACTATTTTAAAGAATTTAAAGGTTTCTGCCTGGGTTCTTGTCCTGTAAATGGCATCTTCTATTGAAGAAAGCTATGGATTTTGAGTGTTAAGACGTACCACCAAGCCCTGAGCGTTTAGTCTAGCAGTATAATGAGTATAAAACAGATGTCTCAGAAAATTAATTGAATTATGCAGCCTGATTGTTGGATGGTGTTAGATTATTTTGTTTCTCTTGTGAGTCATTCACAAATCCATCTCAAATTCTAGTAGAACACTATTGATTAACTGGTCTATGCTAAATGGTGTTAACCAACAGCATTCACTTAGAAGTTTTTGCCAAGTCTTCGTTTTGACACAAGTTAATGGCCTCTATTTAATTCTTATATTATTTTGCCTTTTCATATATGACTATCAAGGCAGGAAAAAGCCAAAAAAA
>VXBO01009615.1:0-11714 GCA_013400135.1 Rhinoptilus africanus
AGGACAGTAGCATTTGTATGAATGCACTGTTTTGAAATATAAGTGGAAAGCACTCTGGAGTTCTCATCCATTTATCATATAACTCTTGATTATTATAGTGATGTGTACAAACCTTGTTTTAAGGTTGTCAATGAGAAAGTAACAATTGTTACAAGGAAGAGCTATAACAGCAAACACAGTTATCACTAGTACCCAAGGCTTAATTAGCTGCGCTGAATTTAAATTTTCTAATATACACTTGATGAATTAGTAATTTCTTCAAAATGATGAAGAATTTCTTCACTTGATGAAAACTTCCCTAGTATTTCACTTAGTTTAAAGCCTACAATGGCAACATTTTTGAAGCAGATAAAGTTAAAAGGTGCTAAAGATATAGCAGATAAAAATAAAAGGAAGCAGATGATAAAGTTAAAAATAGGTGCCTGTGTAGATAGAGACACGGCCTTCTTTTGGACATGAGGCAGCAAATGTCTCAAACTTTAAGATATCACCAAAAGCAGCCTGTTTTACTGTCAGTGAAGAGGGGTTTAGAAATTAAAACAAATATAGATAATGATTTGGAGGATGTCCATGTTAATTTCAGTACCTCAGAGCTTAAACTTCTGAGGATTTTTTTTTCCTTATGTCCTGACCTCCTCAGAACAACTTAAGTATTGTGTGTCAATTACTCGAATCATGAAGAAAGTAATATTTCTTTGCCATTGACTTTTAGGAAGGCAGTTTTTCAAAGTGAATTTGGGATTGTTAAGTGTTGTTCTATATATGTATATATATATATATACTATAAAGGCATCTGAGACATTAATGTATATGTTAATCTGATAAAATATTAATGGACAATAAGACTTTAACAGGAACAGTTACTAAGATTACATAAAGACTGAACATTGTAGGATTGAGTCGACATGTATAATAATCACAGTTTTGAATTTATTATCCACAGATAAGTTATACCCTTCTTAACCATTAATGACTATGGCAGATAATAAATGAGCATTTTAGGTGGCAAACTGAGTGAACTGATGGAGAAGTCTAAAATCACAATTCTATAATTATCATGCTGTAATTTCCCTGTACGCTGATAATTATATGCATTAGTAATTAGTAATGCAGATATGTTTAACATGGTTTGGGTTTGGTTGGAGTTGCTGTCGGAATGATAACTTTTTTCAGTTATCAGTCAAAACATTTTCATAAATGATGCCTTTCCATATTGAATTAGTCTTTTAAAAAGAAGAAATGTATGACTGATCACACATTCAAACAGATGGATGTGGGGTTATTTTTGTCATTTAGCACTCTGGTTGTAAACATGCCTGTAACTTGACTGCTTGTCCTTAGAAATGTAAGGAATGCAATTAATTCACCTCTATATGTGTAGAATATAATTTAAATGTTAAATTTGTTTTCATAATTTTTCCCAAAATGTCAAGGCTACAATTTAAAAAAAACCCAAGCACACACTATTCAGGATAATCCCTATCTAATTTGGGATATATGCTTAAATGCTACTCTGAATAAAGGTGAACTTAAGTTCATGCTCATTTTTTTCCAGAACCAAAGTCTGAGTTCCTGGCCCTAACTTTGAACTTAAAAGCTTGAAGGAACAGATTCTGCACATGAATAACTTGCCATTAAAGTAGCTGGCACTTCCCATGCATGCAGGGGCCTGTTTCACATAGAACGTTTTGAAAGACTGAGGACCCAAGCCTACCAGAAGCTTGAGATTTTTAAAAATAAAATACATTGGCATGAGAGAGAACCCAGAAGTAGGTGGAAGTTTTCAAAATGTGCAAGACAAATGATTCACTGTCTGGAAAATCTGTCTTCAAGTTAAGCCTATTTTATTTACACGCTGGAGAAGGTTAAGAGATGCTTTGTCTACGGTTAGGTGCCTGCATGAGAAAAAGTTTTCTGATAGTGAAGGGATATTTCAGTAGCAGGTAAAGCTCAAAATGCAACTCATCAGAATTTAGACAAGGAATAATGTACAAAATGTTTAATAATGAAAATAATTACTATTGGAACAGGTTACACTAGAATATGGTTAATACTTATCACTTTAAATATAGATCAGATGTCTTTCTGAAAGATCTGCTCTAGTTCAGTAATACTTCATGAGATCGATGAAATAATTAATGGTGAATTTTAGTGGTAATGAACACTTCTTGACCTACATTATTTAAAAAATAAGACAAGCTGATCATAATAATCATTAAAATCTCTGGTTTTAAAATCTATGTATCTGTGGCCATGGATATATTGTCTTCAGTGGCAATATTGGTGACATACATTCACATATATTCCCCAGTGCCTCGATAGTTGTAGCCTATTGAAGAGAGGGAGAAATGAACTGAAGTGAATGAGGGCATTCTCTAGGATTTGCATCAATCTTTTGGGTTTCTAAGACCCACCTCTTGGACTCCACCTCTTCAAGTGAGATTTGTCTTGCAGACATCATTTGTACCATTTCCTCTGGCCAGGGCTATTTTTACTGTCAACAATGATCTCATGCCTTTGTTCTTATCTTACTAATATCTAGTTTTTTCTTTCCCCTTTTGGGGGAAATTCCAGTATTCCACCCCCCGGGCATGCACTTGTTGAACTATTTGCCCTAAGTACCCTCTATTAAATAGGGCTGTTGATTAAATTGCCTGGTTCTAAGAAAAATATGACATCTGTGCTGGTAGCAGATGCTTGACTTATCATCCATTGGAGGCATTCAGTGATGCTCTAATTTAATAAAATCAATCAGGTATACCCAAGGAGATTTCTCCAAACCATCTTGCCTGCACACATGTTATTCCAATGTAAAAGGTGGCTTGATTCTGGCTCTGAAAAGAAGGTACTACTAGATAACCATACAGGTTCTGGAGCCTTTCTCCTCCCTTTTCCCCCCTCCCTTTCTTTTAAATTGTTTTGTTTTCATTAGACTGCACTATAGTCCCTCTAGGTTAACTCTGAATTTCTCACAGCTGCTCTTAAAGCTTTTGAAATACCAAGAATAATAATAATAAAAAATTAACTTAAGGAACTGTGAAAACAAGTAATGTATATAATTTGAAAAGCTTTTAGAATATTAAAATTAAGTTTTAGAGGTTTTTGCTGTCTCTGAAGAACAAGGGAGAATCCATGATGGCCATAGTTTATACCATAGAAGTTCTGACTTGGTTGCTGTTAAGGGTTCCAAACGTTGGTGCCATTTGATTTTAGGAAGCATTATAGGATTTTATGATTAAATGTCAAAATTATCATCTGTGTAAATTGTTTTTTATCATCTGACTATTTTATTGTAACACATGTCGTGGTATAAAGCTTGTTGGTCTTGAAACATGGGCTAAAATTTTTTAATTAATGCAAAATCCAGATTCTTCATTTTAGAAAAGCTAATGAGCGTTAATTATTTGTGTATTTTGAGCTATATCAATTTGAAAGTCCAAGTTAGTACACAGGACCAAATATCCACTATGTTCAGTAGCTAATAAAAGATTATAACTCATTAAAGGGTAATGATCCAAGTCATTATGAACATGAAGTGAAGAATGACATAAGGCTCCTGAGTTAAGTGAAAAGTTTAAGATTAACTGTTTAATGAGGCCCAAATGTTTAACAGTTGGAAAGAATTGAGTTAAATTACTATTGTTCCTTTGACTTTTTTAATCCTTTCACAAATCCCTTCACGAATTGTAATTCTGTTTTAGTTTCATTACTTCATCATAACACTGTACATATTGTTGTCCAATTTAAAATTTCACTCTGCTGAACTAACTGCATGTCTTAAAATTCAATGAATTTAAAATCAATACAAAACATTTATAGGACTCTTGTATATAAGACCATCTTGGCTGACATTTTTTGGGGTCATGTTTACAGTTTTATAATATACACAGTATACAAAATAAATGGCATATAAATAAAAATCCAGCTTTGACTGTAGGATTTAAAAAGTTACAACAATTTTATAAATTACAGAATCCTATAATGGTAGAGGTTGGAAGGGACCTCTAGAGATCATCTAGTCCAACCCCCCTACCAAAGCAAACTTGCTGAGGGTGCACTCTGTCCCCTCATCCAGGTCATTGATGAATATGTTGAACAGGACTGGGACCAGTACTGACCCCTGGGGAACACCACTTGTCACGGACCTCCAACTAGACTCTGCACCACTGATCACAACCCTCTGAGCTCTGCCATTCATCCAGTTCTTAATCCACCTCACTGTCTACTCATCTAACCCACACTTCCCAAGCTTACCTATGAGGATGTTATGAGACACTGTGCCAAATTACAATATAATATATTAATAATTGAATGACATCTTCCTCTCATCTCTTAAATTCTTGTCATAATTTTCTCCACCCCTCTTCAGATGGGACTGAAAACATTTTTCATGAAGTTTAATGAATACTTATTGTAACATGAGTCCAAGTTAATTACTCAGTACTTTGACATAATGAAATGTTATTTTGTGTGGAAGCATGGGTTGTTTGACAATCCTATTATGTTTAGTTATAGTAACTGTACACTTTTTTCTACAATTATGTTTCCCTGACTTAAACAATGCAGATAAATAACTACTACTTCTTTTGTTTTCTTTTCCTGAAGTCGAACAACTTATCCTTACACAGAAACCCAGATGTATAGCCAAAACACTGGGGGAAATTACTTCGATACTCAAGGAAGTTCTGCACAGACGACAACAGTGGTCTCCTCTCATAGTATGGTGGGCACCGGAGGGATTCAGATTGGTGTTGCAGGAGGACAGCTCATTAGCAGCTCAGGCGGGACCTATCTGATTGGCAATTCTATGGAAAATTCTGGTCATTCAGTGAATCATACAACACGGGCCTCCCCAGCTACAGTAAGTACTTCAGAACTATGTTAAATCTTTGGGTATAGTTTCTTAGTCACTATGATGTTCCTGCATGCTGACATGTTTCTGTAGCAAAAAGTATATTGTGTTGTCAGAATCATTAATATATGGCTTTGTCCTGTAAATACTTTCATTTAGTTTAACTTTGTGCATGTGAATAGTATTGTGAGTACTGTCATGGTTTAACCCCAGCCAGCAACTAAGCACCATGCAGCCGCTCACTCACTCCCCTCTAGTGGGATGAGGGAGAGAATTGGTGAGAAAACTCGTGGGTTGAGATAAAAACAGTTTAATAGTTTTTGAAAATAAATAATAATAATAAGGAAAAGAAAAAAATAACAGAGANGCAAAAGCCACATGTGCAAGCAAAGCAAAACAAGGAATTAGTTTACTGCTTCCCATCAGCAGGTGGGTGTTCAGCCATCTCCAGGAAGGCAGGGCTCCATCACGCATAATAGTTACTTGGGAAGACAAAGGCCATGACTTCGAACGTCCCCCAGCTTTATATACTGACATCATATGGTATGGAATATACCTTTGGTCAGTTGGGGTCAGCTGTCTCAACTGTCTCCTTTTGCAACTTTTTCTGCACCTCCAGCCTACTTGCTGGCAGGGCAGTGTGAGAAGCAGAAAAGGCCTTGACTCTGTAAGCACTGCTCAGCAATAACTAAGACATCCCTGTATTATCAACACTGTTTTCAGCACAAATCCAAAACATGGCTCCATACTAGCTACTATGAAGAAAATTATCTCTATCCCAGCCAAAACCAGCACAGTGCACTGTGGAAGCTCAGATGCATAAGAATGTGGATGAGACTGAAAATTACTGAAAAATACTCTCCAGTAGTTCCCTCAACTTGTCCCCTCAACTGTTTGTAGTGCTATGCTGTTGCCAAAGCAGGGAAGTGTTTCTTTATATATATACACATGCATATATAAAAAAACCTCATTAATTTATGATTTTAAAGGATTGGTTCATTGAACAGTCCACAAAACTTGTCTCAGTGAAGCAACAGGGTATTGTAGTAGCTAGAACAAGGAGCAGGAGGCAGGACTTCAGTCCTGTAAGTACTGCTGTAGACAAGGTATTGTCAAACAGTGGAGTAACATTAAGAATTATGTATCATGTTATAATATCATGTTATAATATCATGTTAAGATGGGAGAGTCTACGGTTGCAGTATACAGTAAGTTGATCTTAGTATGATGAGATCTTAACCTTTTAATTTTTGGCATACTGTATCCTTTTAAATTTGACCTTTTCTGTCTGATTGAATAGTTTGACCTAATAGTATTTTCCACTGAAGCGAGAAAAAAGTCTGGATTTAAACATTATTTTTGTAATATTGAAGTATATTTTCTTACATACTAATCAGATACTCCTATGCTTTTATAAAAAGGCTTATATTTCTAATATCAGACAGTTGTAAGAAAGACTTCCTTTTTCATTGAGAATTACTACAGTAAAAATACTCTTTGATTAGCTTATAAAAAGGGGATGAGAAAGTAACAATTGTTACAAGGAAAAGCTATAACAGCAAACACAGTAATTACTAGTACCCACTAGTGTGGGAAGAGAGACTGCCAGTTTGAAATTTAAAAGATGTAAATTTCTGCACCTGGGATGACATAACCGAAGAGTCCACTATAGGCTAGGGTCTGTGTGGGTGGGGAGTAGCCTTGCTGAAAGGGATCTGGGGGTGCTGCTGGACGGCAAGCTGAACATGAGTCAGCAGTGTGCCGCTGCAGCAACAAAGGCAAATCAGATCCTGGACTGCATCCACAGGGGCTTTACTTGCAGAGATGGAGACATGATCATCCCACTCTACTCAGCCCTTGTCAGTCTGCACCTGCAATACTGTGTCCAGTTCTGGTCTCCACAATTCTAGAAAGATACAAACAGACTGTAGAGGGCCCAAAGGAGGGCCACAAAGATGATCAAAGGACTGGAGAACCTGCCCTATGAGGAAAGACTGAAGGAGTTAGATCTTTTCTTCCTGGAGAGGAGATGGCTCGGGGAACCTCATCACAGTATTCCAGTACTTAAAGGGCAGCTACAAAGAGGATGGAGGCTCTCTCTTCACAAGGAGCCACATGGAGAAGACAAGGTGCAATGAGTAAAAGTGGCACTGGGAGAAGCTTTATCTCAACATAAGAAAGAAATTTTTTACAGTGAGAACAATCAATCACTGGAACAACCGTCCCAGGGACATGGTAGAATCCCCATCGCTGTAGGTTTTCAAGATGTGATTGGACAGGGTGCTAGATAATCTCATCTAGACTCCCTTTCCCAGAAAAGGTTGGACCAGATGATCTTTTGAGGTCACTTCCAACCTCTTGAAGGATAAATTGGTCACTGAACATCTCTTACTGTTTGGCAAAGGTCTGAGTTTTTAAAGGTCATGAAGTTTAACATTTTTAGTGACCTTTGTAAACACAGTACTACAGATGAAACATTTTGCACTGCTGACAAGGAACATAAAACCACTGCAGCTTTAGCTCATATTCCATTGATCTTAAAAGTTGTCTCTTAATTACGATGAAACAATGCGTGTGACTATTAAAATCCAGTTTAATAGTTTTTTTCAGATTAATAAAAACTATTGCTCTTGTGGTTCAATGTGTATTAGAGCTGTCAAACAGTTGTCTGCATTCCCTTGCAGTTTATGAGACATTAACTTTCTCTTCCTTTCTGAAATATGGAAACCTTTGTGAGGTGCTTAGAAAGCTTTACAGTAAAAATGTACCTCTGTAGTCAAATATCCATTAGCAGTGGCACATCTGAATAGTTCATTAGGTCTTGGGAGCTTAATTTCTGCCTAAAAATAGAGAAGGCACCCTGGAGGCTTGCCTGAATATCAAATTAGATCAACAAGCTGTTAAATATGTTCTCTTTTCTAAGTCTCATTGGTCGGTTTCCTAATGTATTTCATTTATTTATCAAATTGAAGAACAGATGTTGATACTCCTACAAACACTCTTTGTGTTGCCAATGTGAAATCCTACTGAGGGGAGAATGAAATCTGTTAGATCCACTGTACAATATGTATGCGTTGTGCACAAAATGGAAAACCACTTCACCAATGTACAGGGATGCAGAAAGTGGCATAAAAATTAGCCAGAAGAATTCAAAACTCTAAAATTCAAACTGTCTTGTGTGAATCAGTCATGAATAATTACCAGCTTTTGAAAAATACAGCTTCCATGAATATCTAGTTGTGAATTATAACTTTGAATTAAAATTCAGTTGTTACCTATTGCTATATTTATATTAACTTCATAGAGATATCAGAACAAGCAGACAATTATGATCAGCCAGAATTTTCCAGAACTGAATAATATATAAGTAGTTCCTAACATGGGAGAGCATTCACCTGTCTTGCTCATCACTTGCTCTTGGCTTATGCCTTATATTATCACATCAAAGTCTGCAATGGAACTAAATGTCAGTTGACACAATGTAGTGGAAGAATCATGTTGGACAGGACAGGAATAGAATAAGGCTATTTTTTTTCTAAAAGAAAAGGAAGTCCCAGAAGTTGTGACAATAACTCTAACTATGAACTAGAAGTTTCTGATAATTGCCAGTCCAGAATATTTGTAGATAATTGGTGTATTCTCTTTGATGAGAAATACATATAGTGGCAGATTTTATTAAGGCGTATGCTTGGGTATTTGAGTACCTGAATTCTTATAAAGCTAATTTGCAGATAAATAGTAATACGTTCTTGAAAATCCCTGGTGTTCACAGAATTTAGGTTTGGATTCTATAATTCTATGCTTGCCTTTCTACTCATTCTATGCTTGCCTTTCTACTCATTGGATTGGACCATTCTTGTTTTCTGAGGAGGCTGTATTATATTATATTGTAATTATGCACTAATTGAAATATAATCTGAAATATTTTTTCAGTTTTGTGCTATATATTTAGTGAACTTATTTTAGTAGTGTAATTTACCAGCATAAACTCTTTGGATAATACTGTAATAATTAAAGAAGGAGAAGAAAGACTTATTTAAAAACTGTCTACAGGGGGAATAAGTGGTTTTAAATATGCAAATGGTTTTCCATTGCTTTTGTGGTTTTCCCATTTAATGTGGCTAATTATGTGCCTTCTTTTACTGTGCATCCCGTTGTCTCTCTCACTTTCAATGTTTTTGTTATCCTAGCTCTGCAGCTAAACTACAGTTAGATTGTAAATTTATTTTTAATGCTGACATTATAGAATTAATCAAAATATGTATTAATATGTAGGGGAAGAATGGGAATGGGTATGGTTGTCTTTACACATTTGTATTAGGAGTAATACTACTGTATAATTAGTGGTATATAATTCTTTTTCTTTTAAGTGTATTATTCTGAACCCGTCTGATTTTTTTTCTTTTTTTAAGGATGGATCTTGCTGTCTGTGTAAACCTCCAAATTTCATTTACTTTGAGAGCTCTGGATATTCAAAGAATGCTCTGACAGGCTGTAGGGGTGATATGCTGTCCAATGAAACTAATGGCAGAAAACCTACTGAATGATTGAGATTTTACTCCATGGTTGCAGAGACCAGAATTTTTTTTTCTAATTCACACTCAGAGTGTGCATAGGTCTTTCTCAAATACTTGAAGGAAGAAACCTTGAGGCCTTTCTTAGGATTTTATCCTGGGATTTTTTTTCTTTTACTGAAAACATTGATTGTTCAGTAATTTTTACTGTTTGCAATGTAGCTTACCGATAAATCCACTTCTCTTATTTTATGAGCAGGGAGGAAGGTAGATTGGACTTTGAAAGTGGGATCCTGCAGTATATATGCAAGCAAAATGTCTCCCTGACTTCACTGGGGAGATTTGCCTTCATGGGGACTTCAGGATGAGGCCTTTGAGTAGAAAATATCCCTTAGCCATGACTGAACTAGATATTACTGTTGAACTTAAGGAAATCTATCAGAATTTTTCTGATCAGCATTTTTTACTGTCTTGTCTTGAGTAATTTTTTAATGACATCTATTATCAGATTGAAATGGCGATTGAGACACTGCAAAAGTCTGATGGTCTTTCTACTCACAGAAGTTCTCTTCTCAACAGCCATGTAAGTTGTCTCTTCTTTCATGAAAGCTAATCTCTTGCATGTTCTGCCTGCTTAGCCAGCCTATAAATGTTTGTTTTAATTGTTACTTTTTGCTTTTGATCTTTCCATTTTAGTTGCTTGTAATCTACATCTTCCATCACTATATTTTGTCAGGTTAAGTGTCATGACATATTGTAGAGTGCATTTCTTTTCTAGGTTCTGTATTGTGTTAACACAGCTTAACGTATTTGCCTGTTCTGCAAATGTAAATGTAATAATAATAATAAAATAATTCTTAAGTAGTCTGGGTTTGACATTTTAAAATACTTTTCTATAATTTGTGTACCAAATATAATAATTTAGGAGCAGGTGAAGGGGGAAAAAAGCAGCACACACTTTGAATAAAAAATATTCTTTAGATTTCTTTTTAAATATTTCTATTATTCTGAATAAATTTTTTATAAAAATTCTGAAGATACATGTGATGACATGAAAGAAATAAAACAATCTGTTAGTCTCTAATATGTTTTATTCTTCTGCCTCTTGCTTTGTTCTGCCTTTGCAAATCCTGTAGTTAGGAATTTTCCATAAGAGAAAGCTGAAGATATTTGCATAAAAGATGGTTGCAAATATAGTGGTAAAGCCATTAAATATAACTTTTAGGTAAAGGAGAAAGGCTCAAAGTTTAATATTCAGTTTGTTTTTAAACAGTGCTAGTCTTTCTTGAAATGTTATGCAAACAACATGTTTTTTCTTCAGTTGATATAAATAGTTTTGCATTTTTTAATACTGCTAAATTTATTTACATACTGCATCCTTTTTGCTTCTCAGCCTTACTAACCAACATAAACTTACATATTTTTTTTCAGATTCTTGTATTCCTTCACTACAGAAATGTAACTACTGATTGTGATATGAATTGTATGAGTATATTGGGTAGAGGCTATACACTTTTGATTTGTTGACACCTCCCCACCAAGAATGTGGTAATATGGAGGTGAAAACCAAAATTGTTTTGTCAAAGTTTATCATCATGGTAGAAAATGACAGCAGGAGCCAGTACAATTTCTTGGAAGAGAATTTATTTTTCTTAGAAAATACTAAAATTTAGTGAGGGAAAAAAAATTCTGTAAAATTTAAAGAAGGACTTTTAGATCATGGTTTTAAAATATTTATTTAAATGTTAAGACAACCTAGAAATATGCTAAAATTATGTTAACATCATAATTAAATGGTTATTTTTTTTGTAAAATGCCAAAAATCTATCTTAAAACTTAGATATACAAAGAATTGATGTCTGCCTTGAATCGGACAAGGAAGTCCAGAGTCTTCACACTGAAAACAATATTAAGGGACAAGCTTTTCTACATCAGAAAACTGTATTCCCCTATTTCCATGCACTAGTTAAAAGATCACAGAGCAGATCCTTCTGGAAGATATGTAGAAACATATGGAAGACAGGGAGGTGATTAGAGACAGCCAACATGGCTTCAGCAAGGGCAAATCATGCCTGACTAATCTAGTGGTGTTCTACAATGGAGTGACTGCATCGGTGGACAAGGGAAGAGCTACGGATGCCATCTACCTGGTCTTCTGTAAGGCCTTTGATACAGTCCCCCACACCATTATTGCTGCTAAATTGGAGACATATAGGTTTGATGGAGGGACTGTTAGATGGATAAGGAACTGGCTGGATGTCCACGTCCAAAGACTTACAGTCAACGTCTCAATGTCTAAATGGAGATCAATAATGAGTGGTATCTCTCAAGGGTCCGTACTGGGACCA
>VXBO01009617.1:0-79869 GCA_013400135.1 Rhinoptilus africanus
CACACACACACACACCTCCCCCATGCTTACAAGCACCATGATCCCATAAGGGATTCGGGAACAGGGCCATGGTGGAGAACCAGGAGAAGCCATTGTCCAGCCCTACCTCTTCTCGGCCACCGAGAATGTCCTTTTGTGGCTTCCCATTTTTCACACTACATCCACGTCACAGCCCTGCCGAGCTGATGTCCTGGGTTGAGTGACACAGGACTAATTTCTCTTCTAATGCTGGGGAAAACTCCACTTTTGGAAGACTGCGGTGTCTGGATTTGGGAAAATATTTACTTTACAGCCAGCTAGGCTACATGGGATTCAAGGTCTCGGTATTTTTGAGCCTTGCCAGGTGCAGGGATGAGGAGGACTGAGGCCTCGGCATTTGACCTAGGATGGCCAACAAGATTATCTTGTACCATGAATGCTATATTCGATATAAATTACAAGGTCTGCCAGGTAGCCTCTCGCTCTTCCTTGATGGCGGTGGTCCAGAAAACTCCTTGCCCCGGTGCCGGACCCCCGAGCCCTTCCCTCCCTGACGAAGCCATTGTGCTCTCCGTGTCCGACCACTGCTGTCCGCTGCTGGGGGCACACAGCTTCCTGCTGATAGAGTTGGCTGAGGATCATCCTTGTATATCTTCTATTAGTATCAGGATTAGTTCTTTAGTATTGTTGTTAATTATTTAGTCTTACCCTATTAAATCTATTTATATTTCAACCCTCGTGTTTCCTTGCTTTCCTCGATTTCCCTTTCGGGGTGGGGAGGGGTCATCAGGTGGTAGAATAATTGTCTAAGCAACAATAAATTCTTATGGGTTTTCTCAAACCATAGCAGTTGGGCACTCTCTGTAGGGCCATGCAGTAAACCCCATCCACTCCCAAAATGGTCTGTGGTTAAGTGATTTTTACAAAGAAATTGATCTCCTTTTCCGCTCTAGGTCATTTCAGAAATGTGACTTACAGTGCAATCCAGGAAACTGTCTCGATGTAACTGGGGCGCGAGGGCAGAAATGAGAGCTGAGCATCCAGGGGCTCATCAGGCAGTTTGTACACTAGAAAAAAAGGCACATGAAACTGTAGCTGTAAGGTACAACCAAATACATCGACAGCTTATTCTTAATCACACCTGTAAAGCCCCAAAAGTTCTCCAGCTGCAAGTGGACAGATGCAGCCTAATTGCAAGACAACCAGCTTGCCTTGGCGATAGGAGCTCTGCGCTGGCAGATTTTTAGCCGGAGGATCTCCTGACCTGGAATAATTGGTGTGCTCTGGCTACTTGACTCCCATACACTTTCCACTATTCCTGTTGTGAATCAAAGGACTATAGACAGGCCCTTATCACGTCATTGTCTGTCCAGTTGGTTTGATACACTGAGGAGAGAAAAAAAAAGCATTTATCAATACATCCAGGTAGCAGAAAGACAAAGACTAAAGTTACAATTAGGGAGTAAAGCCATTACCTGGGTTAGAATCTTATCCCCAGGAAAGGGACTGTGTGGGAGAACATCTGTCCCCCGTGGGCAGTCAGAACTCTATTTTTGCTTTAGCTCTAGGGTTTTATTCACATTATTAAAGAGTTGAAATCATCCGGGGTGCTCAAATCCAGGGCTTTGAGCCTATCTTTATCAAAAAGTGCCCGAACAGAACAGCTCTGCCCTTAACGTGAACCCATGCTCTGCTAGCTGGCTGCTGATAGCAGGGAGCGCTGGAGTCTAGAGAGAGGGGTCCTGGGTGGGCAGACCTGCAAACCGGCTTCACAGAGGAAAGGGGAAGAGAAAGGGGAAGGGGAAGAGGCAGAAAAAGGGGAAGTGGAAGGGGAAAGGGGGACTGCAGCGCTTTTTGCCAGGACCAGTGATGTGCTGGCACCAGCAGCCACCCAGTCTTGGACTAGGCCCTTCTCTGGCTTTTGGTTACGGCATCCTGTGGTTGACAAGAGCTTAAAAATTCCATCACGACTTGCTTATTAAAAACCAACAAAATGTCCTGGTTGTTTATGTTTAAGGCCCATACAGCCAGGCCAGACAGAACTAAAGTAAGTCCTTAAGCCTGTAAATTCACAAGCATCGTGTGCTGAAGAGCAAAGGCATGTGATTTTTTTTATTATTTTTTTTCATCCAGCTGTAAGCCTCGTCTCCTTTTCACCAGCCAACTGCTTGTAAGGAAGTTTCCCTGGGAAGAAAAAGGTGATCTAAGTGCTCACCAAAGTACCTGGTGGTAGTGCTGTGTATGCAGACAGGCGAAGGCACATTGTGACCTCTCTTCTTCTCTTGCCTCTAGACCTAACGCTAAAGCAGACCTTGAAGTACAGAGGGAATGAGATATGCAGATTTATTTGATTAACTGTGCCTAACACTGCACGCATAAGGATGTTCTGAAAGACAGTAACATAATTACATGCAAACATATTGCTATTTGTCATTTCCTTCCCCTGTGAGCAAATTATCCCATCATCTTATTGTTAACCTTCTATTATTTATCAGAACCTGCTTTGCTGCCAGAAGCCCAAACATAGCTGCAAAACTTTCGGGGCTATGTTAATATTAACAACGGTGCATTTTTTACTGCTGAGAAGAAAAACAATTTTGAAAGAACACTGAAGCTACAAAAGCAAGCACTCATATTGTAAGAAATACTAGAATTAAGCTTTCCTGGGCAGCCTTAACTTGATCCTTTCATTCACGTGTTCTAATACGACTTTAGTTAAGTGATAATAAGGCATTTCCTCTAACTTCTCCTGAAATCCTAATTCCTAAATTGCTCATAGCTGCCATTTTTTTTCTGTCTTTTCACTGTGGGAAATCGCTCGTACAAGGAAAAAACTCTTTTCTAAAGAGCAGTAAATTACATTGACTCATCTTAATGCCCAAGCCCCTGGAGACCCTGATTTGCTTTAACTCACTGCAGTCTCTCAACGGGTCAATTTTAGCGATTTCACTTTCCTCTAAATGTCAGGAGATACTGAGGAATGCAGAGCCTCTGTAGGAGATGAAAACTTAAAGCAACTACAGAGTTCAAAAAACACTCTGAGAGCACCATTGGTCTAACTTCAGCCAAGATCACATGAGAATTTTTTGCTAAAAATAGTGATTTTACTATTCCAGAAAAAAGCACTAAGCTGAATTTTTAGTTTTACAAAAAGTATTTAACTTTAAAAGCTCAATGAGCTTTTAATACACAGCTGAGCAACAAGGCAAGTTGGCCAGGGTCAACCCAGCATCATTAGACAAGATTGTTGATTGTTTACTCTCCATCTGAACAAGTGGATGATTTCAGGATGGACAAAGACTAAAAGCAGCTGCTTCTGCTAGCAGATATGTGTGCAGAGTTCTCTTTCAGCAAAGCTGGCATTTCTTTGTGGCCCTACTAAGGCTGAAGCCAGGGTTTGAACTCAGGAACTTTGATGCTATATGAATTGCTACAGAAGGAGCTGGAGACTTCTACTATTTTATAATCCTATGTAGCTCTTCTGCTAGCAGGGGATATAAGTCTAAAGGGACCTTGTTTCACTGAGGCTGAGGAAGAGCTTTAAAATGTACATAAAGCACATCTTGTTGAATCCTTTAGTTTCTGAATCAAATGGAAGATGTGTCATTTGAACGAATTATCTCTTGAAAATACTATAAAGTGTGGGTAATTTAATGAACTACTTAGTGAAAATAACAGTAACCCCTCGGGATACTTGACTGAACCATTGTTTTCTTCTAATAAAAATATTTGGCTGTGACTTTTTTTTTTTTTTGTACTTTACATTTCTGCCCTTTCAGTGATCGCTTTCGATTTCTGAAATGGTGTCTCCTGCCTTTACTGATCAATTTAAGTTTGATTAAAGGAGGAAGAGTGACCATGCCCAAGTGTCCTTCAGAATAAAAAATTCCAAAAAATGTAATTTTCCTTAACTCTAAACCACCAGAACCTTTCCAAATGCAAATTTCAGAAAAACTGGTCACAGTATATTGGTATTGATACTTTCACTGGTGTGGAACTATCTATAAAGAAGGAAATAGTTAAAACAATAGCGATTTCTCACCAGCCAACATGTACTCAGTTGCAAAAGTGCAAATCGTGGTGACGATGAGTGATACAGTGCCTGGGCCACGCAGTAGAGTTTCAGCTATCCAGTAATTATTCCAATTGCTTTGATCTTATTCTCTTATCTCTTAGAATTAATATTCTAATTATCACAAAGGCAGAAATGACAGCAGAGCAGGCTTTCTATAAACTCACCCTAGCAGTATAAAGTAAGTTCATAGCAATAAGTCTGTGCATCCTTCTTCTTTGATTTATAGTTGGCTTGTAAAGAAGTTTCCTTCCTATGTCCATTGGAATCAGTTCCTAGAAGCCACCACGACCTAGTACTCAGCCAGTCTCTCAGGAGAGGTGAAAAACAATCATTTATTTACAGAAAATTTGTTTATTTAAACTGTAAATTTTTGACGGGGAGTGATCCAGCCTGTATCTACAGTCTACTTGGTACAATGGGGCACAGGTTGTGGCACACCCCATGGTGCTACTGTAGTGCAATAACCAGGACTCCTTTTACACTACATGTAGGAACGTGTCTCTATATGTCTGTTTTTTTAAGTTGTGAGTGTTTGGTCTGACATAAACACCCCCTTCTACTACAACTTTATGCCATATGCCTTACCCTGATAACTTTGCACTTGGACACAGTGTTAGTAATCACTAAAACAAGACATGGAATTTAGGAACTGCATATTGTGAGTAACGAATATGACATTAAGATGTCTTACTGGTTCTTCGGGGTTCAGCTATTTCAGCTTTCAGCTCATTTATAGAAACAGATGTAACCATATTCTGCAGCCCTATTTACAATAATGCCTGTATATCATCAGCAGGCAGAAGAAAGAAGCAGCGCAACTCTCCTTATCTTAGAAATCAGACATTTAAAACTATCCGCAGTACTATAGTAATGAATATGAAACTAGATCTACTGAGGTGCATTTGAGAGCCCAAGTAATAAAACTTGTGTCTTTGGGGTATGTTGTCTTATTATAGGTGTGATCTGGAGCTCCCATCAGCTTTGAATGGATCACCTATCAGGAGGGAAGGGATGCCATCCAGAGGGACCCTGACAGGCTTGAGAGGTGGGCCTGTGCAAATCTCAAGAAGTTCAACAAGAACAAGTGCAAGGTCCTGCACCTGGGTCATGGCAATCCCAGGCACAAATACAGGCTGGGTGGAGAGTGGATTGAGAGAGGCCCTGAGGAGAAGGACTTGGGGCTGTTGGTGGATGAGAAAGTCAACATGAGCCAGCAGTGTGTGCTTGCAGCCCAGAAAGCCAACTGTATCCTGGGCTGCATCAAAAGAAGCGGGGCCAGCAGGTCAAGGGAGGCGATTCTACCACTCTTGTGAGACCCCACCTGGAGTACTGTGTGCAGCTCTGGAGTCCTCAGCACAAGGACATGGACCTGTTGGAATGAGTTCAGAGGAGGGCCATGAAGATCATCAGAGGGCTGGAGCACCTCTGCTATGAGGACTGGCTGGGAGAGTTGGTGCTGTTCAGCCTGGAGAAGAGAAGGCTCTGGGGTGATCTTATAGTGGCCTTCCAGTACTTAAAGGGGGCCGACAGAAAAGATGGGGAGGGACTTGTTATGAGGGAGTGTAGTGACAGGAACGAGGGGGAATAGTTTTAAACTGAAAGAGGGGAGATTTAGATTAGATATTAGGAAGAAGTTTTTTACTGTGAGGGTGGTGAGACACTGGAACAGTTAGCCTAGAGAAGTTGTGGATGCCCCATCCCTGGAGGTGTTCAAGGCCAGGCTGGATGGGGCTTTGAGCAGCCTGGTCTAGTGGGAGGTGTCCCTGCCCATGGCAGGGGGGTTGGAACTAGATGATCTTTAAGGTCCCTTCCAGCTCAAACCATTCTATGGTTGTATACTGACATTAACAACAAATTTAACTACTAATGCCGAAGATGATATGAGATTTGGCCAGCAGTCAGGTTTGGGTCTGTTCCTCTTAGCATGCATGCTTTGTTTGGATGCAGTAAATACAACATACAAAGCTTCTCTGGACAAAAATGTATAGGACCAGTGTTAGGAAAATTCAATGTCCTACAGAAAAAGGTTTCCAGTATGCAGGAAGAAGAAAGCAGGGATATCTGAAATACAGGGCATGAAAGAAGTTACCCATAGAGACAAAATGATTTGAATGTTTTTAAAATGCAAACTGATGGAATTTGAATTTGAGCTTTTCTGATTTAATATGGATTTGATATGGAGGCAATGTGAATTTTAGTTCCAAAATAACTATACGTGACTCTCATCTCTTCTGATACATGACTTTTGCTGATTTATTTCAGCATAACTTTTTACCATTTTAAAGTATCCACAGCAGGAAAAGCGTGCACATGGGTTTACATCTGATGAGTCGTATTGCTGGTGAATGTGCTGGGCAATATTTTTCCAAGATTATAAAGCCTTTCTATCATTCAATATCCCATGGCAATGTTGGAAAGACAGCACTGAACTGAAGGATTAGTGAAGAATTTAAATCAACACACGGTGGTTACATTACAGAGAATTAACCGTGTTATTTAGGCACTGTTAACAGCATTGTCCAAAGAAAGGTGAACTTAGGAGTCGTATCATTTGTTGACTTTTTGATATTTGATGAGATACTACATGTAATCCAAAGGGACTGCACATCTTCCTTTGAGAGCACAGAATAATTTACCTTCTGCGTTATTGTACCTATACTGTGTTTATACACCAAAATATTTGCCAGAAGATCGGTACAATTATGCTTGGTATTAGGATCATTTGCATGACCAATTTGTTTGGTTGATATGAAACCTGGAGAAAATACCTCCAGTTATGCTTAAATTCTTAAATACAATTTCATGTTGAGTGTTTATTCTTGGGAGTAGCTGTAACATCATAGAAACATACAGTACACCTCCCACTAGTAAATAAAGTGAGTGACACTTCCCAAAAATATTGTAGAGCTGGTAACTAATGCTTAGTGCTATTCCACTAATTAGCTTGCAGCTTAGAGCGTAAAATTAAGCAATTAATTTCCTCCACAATAGTTCCATTGGACAGTGATGTATTGCACGATCTACTTATTTCAGGAAGGGATAAGATAATAATATTCCACTGTCAAATATTTGTATTTGTATTGTAAATTTAGGCAGTTAATGAGATAGGGAGCTGCATTTATATAACAATTATTAGAAGAAGATAGAAAAAGCCTTCCCACATTAATTTTTATCTGTGACTTTTTTTCCAATTAAAGCCCGATTCAATAGAAGACACTGAAATCTTTGCTGCTGACTACCATGTAGAGAGCCTTTGGACAACAAAAACTCTTCCTTAGTTATACCTTTGTGGAAAGCATCTACAACTATACCACGTCCTTGAGCGTGATGAGGCTTAGTAAAACTCAGTGCGTTCAATGGAAGTGCTAAAAGCATAGCAAAATAATATTGCCTAATGACCCACAACATGCCAAGTTAACTTTGACAGTAGTCTGTGTTTCTGATAGCATTAAGAGAAAAGCACAACTTTTCTCATTTACAAGGTTGACAGCAAGAGGCTTGATAGCTGCTGCTGGGTGAATTAATATGTTGTATTAGGACAGTCAACACACAGCTGGGGAGGCTTGATGAAAGGCAAGGAAGGGTTTACTACCACCTCGTACGTGAGGTAACCACCTACAGTATCACAAATTTTGAGGACAACACAAGCAAGAGGTGAAACAACCATCAGTTGCCAGGACAGGAGCAATAAATGTTTTTAAGGGACAAGCCAAGGAGAGCCAAGTCTTGTACCACCATGTTTATCACGTAACAGGCGTAAGGAAATACTTGGCAGTGCTCACACACCTGAAGTGGTAGGAGGAAAAGGGGAGTGGGAAATAACGTCTTCACCTGGAAGCTGATTGCAAATTGGTGGGAGAGGTGGTCACCTGGAAAGCATGAAGAGGGAGGAGAAGCACCCCAGTGAGTGGCAAAGCCAACGGACTAGTACTGCCTCATGGCAGACCAGAAGAGTTAGTATGACTTGCCCATTGCCTTGTATTTGGAATGCTGTAGTTTTGTCAGATTCTTTAGTTTCAACATTTTCCTTAGAGTTGTTAGAATTGCCCCCAAATTAAGTAGCTGCTCATTGTATAACACTTGATTTTTCTTCTGCTAAACCACTTTAAAACAAATGGATTGCATGTGCATTCATTATTTACTGTGACATCCACTAAAGCCAGATAAACCCTGAGAACATGAAGCATAACAGTTATAATTTACTGCGCTCAGGTAGTTTGATGGATAGGAAAAAAATGGAAGAGGCGGTTTTCCTTTCAGCCTGATGAAGCTTAGCTAGAAACAATTAGTTTCATGATTTGGAATAAATGTGTAAAGCCAGCAGCAAAACAACCTCCATGTCCTTCAGTGGCTGAATCTTTCAATTTATAGCAAACGTAATTTAAAAGTCTATGGCATTATTCTTTGGTCCTGTTCAAAGACAAAATATTTATGTTCAACTGCCTGGTGCATTTGCTAAGGTGACTTGATACCTTATAGCACCAATACGGATAGATTTTACCCTTCAGTGCATCTCTATATTTTTTTTTTTTTTTATTGAAAGCTTAAGTGTGCAGCGACAAAGCTTTAAATCGAAATAATCTTCTAGTAACTCTACGCTTATTGATGTCGTGCACTAGCTATCAATCTCATCCTGCAAACGCTTTGGTCGCAAAGCTGTTTGTTTTCCTTCTAACATCCCAACAGAAAAAGAAAGGGAAGAGGATTGTTTTCAACAATCATATTATAATAGGTGATTAATAACCTAAGTACTATAAATCAAATAAGCATGGAGGAAAACCACTTTCTCCTGATGCATGTTTACTTTCCATGAAAATACAAATGGCAGTGATTTTCCTATTATCAGTGGAAACTTTTACCAGTGAAAAAAATGTGGTAGAAAATTCATGCCTCAAATATAGTAAAGCTTTATTGGACTGTTGTTTAGATGTTCCAAAATGCTCCATGACAAACTATTCTCTTCTGTGCCTTGGCATCCTTGATTTGTCTCTACATTTAAGAGGGATTTTTATAGTTCTGTAGTTCAGCTGCAGATGAGCTTTGCAGTTCGGGCTAGTTTATTACAGAGGAACAACACAACAGATGCTCAAAATTACAGATTCTTCTCTTTCAGGAAAAAGTTAGTTTTATGAGAATTGAGATGTGAGCTGCTGAGTTATTTATGGATGAAGACTAAAGTGTTCCTTCCATCAGAATAAACAAATCTTGTCCAGAATTACCTTCCTACGAGGTAACCAGAGTTTTTGCACAACTAAAACTCAGTGATGTCTTAGGTGAGCCTACGTTGAAAGACTTTTAGGATTATGAGTTATTTTTCTTATAGTCTTCTTAATGGAAAACTTTTAATTCAGCTGGACCTAGAAACAATGTATTATGTATTAAATACATCTCAAGAACTTCCTCTCAAAAATGAACAAAACCAGGCTGCATTCACTTCTTGCTCACACTAGTGCTATGAGAAGACTTCAGTACGAAGACTTCAGTACAATTTAGGTTAAATTACATTTAAACTGAAGTAAATACACGTTTTCAGTGAACTTATTCTTTCTGGTGCTACAATCATCTGACTTAACTGCTGTGTGAATTGTTAGGCAGTGTTCAGATTTGTACTTAATGAACAGGAAAATCACAAAATTATGATAATGGTGAACTTCTCTTCCGAATCCAGCATTTCCTTACCTTTCAATTCATCTATTTTGTTTTTCAAAACTGTCTTCCTAGAACTATTTGAGGAGTAACCCAATTCTTGTATCTGTGGAAGAATTGCAGAGTGCACATAACTTTCAATTACCTCCAGCGGTGTCTGTTAAATTTTAATAGGTACATACTTATCATTTTGATTTTCATGTCTTCAGTTTTCAAGGTTTAAAGTAGTACAGCACTGAGCGCTGTGGATGAAGTCACAGAACAAGCAGGTTATCAGGATTTCAAGGTGTGCTAAATTATTTGGAAACAATTGCTACATCTGTGAGATGATTTTTTGAGGGAGTATTCAGGAGTGAATACTTAGAATCCTTTTCTAGTTCTCATTCTAAGATTTTACTGAATTGTACCATAAATCTCTTTACTCCCTGTTACTTAGACAGCTATTAAATCATTCATTTACAAAAAAAAAAAAAAAAGGTATTTTACAGGGTGCTATCTGTTTATAATTTATTCCTTTTGCCTCAAACATTATATCACCTGGTTATCATACCCTTTGGATAATAAATTCTGGTATGTTTTCCATATAGTAAAGGTGAGTAGGAAGCACAGTTAATAAAATAATGTTTAAACATCAGGTTATAGGCAAGAATTCTCTATATTTAAAACTGTCTTAACTGTAATATTGCTACACTGTAGGTCATATGACAAATTTTTCTGTCCCAATCCAAAGTTGGGCAAGAAAGTCTATTATATTCCTTTCTTCCTTAGAATAAAGTTCAACCACAAGACTTTAATCCCATCACTTCCTGCACTGCTGTAGACTTTTCTGAAAGTCTGACAGTCTTTGGGTTTGCATTATATTCCCAGAACAGTTATTTCTGAGAGGTATGACCTATTGGAACGATGCATACATCTTTTTGTAACATCTTCCAGTAAAACTACACCTTAGGGTTGTTTTTTTTTTTTAACCTTGACTTCTTCACCTTGATTTTGCAATGTGTATTTTTTCTTTGTGGAAAAACAGACTGAAGATGTGCTACAGAACTGCAGCAGGACATCATATGAAGCTGTGAAACATGGACAGCTTTCCTCCTTGAGATCACATATATACATGTCAGAAGGGAAATATACATAGCTCCCTTTGGTTTTTGCGCTCTTCCCCTTCCCCTCTCCTGCTCAAGCCATAACTGTCAGTGGGAGCTGTGATGGGTAGCACCTGGACTTTGCGGGATGGAAGGCAACATAGCCAAACGCTGTCTGGAATAGGGACTTAGACACCTTGCTGCTATGCAAAGATGACTATAGGTCAATTATCTTACTCTATAAAGAGTGGACAGCCCAGAGCCTGTTGAGCTCTCCTGCATGGCAGTGGGCTGCGTGACATGGTCTCCCCTTGAGCTGGGATGTTGCTAAAGATTACTCCTCAAGGTTAAGAGATTTCTTGCTGCAACAGATCGTTAGTAAGTGGTTAATAGTATGGTATACTTTGAAATCTTACCTAAGTGATGTAAAGGATTGATTGTACATATATAATCCTTTAGACATAAACCACTGACCAAGTCTGGGACTAGGATTGGATCCAGCCGCACCTAGACTCCTTTCTGAGAAGGAGTTTACACAGCAAGGGGGTCCTTTCTCAACCTTGACTCAACGGGAGGGTCTCCCTGACAGTTCTGTCTGACCCTGCCCTCTACGCAATAAATAACCAAGTGTGTCTTGCCATCAAATCTCATAAAGCACTGTCACATTTACTATCAAACTTTGTTAAAACCCTGGTTTATATCAATTAATATTTCACTGCCTCTCTCTTACGAGTGAAGTGAATCACTCCATCCATGACAGGGTTCTCTATAAGTAGTGTAATTTCTTAGTGAAATTATCCTCTTACTTCTTGTATGAGGTGGTTTGTGTTACGAGATGCATCACAGGCAAGAGCTAAGCTGACTGAGGCTCCCACCAGTGCTATGGTCTAAAGATAAAGCAGCAGACAGGTATGCTTCAAGGGAATTAAAATCTAAGTATGAAGGATAGATGGAAGAAAATTAAGGATAGAAGAAGGTGAAAAGAGACTTCCATGGATGGCATTACTAACGAAGGTTAGTCCTTAATATCCCTCTGTATTATCTAGTATCTTCTCTGATGTCTAAAACGTAACTGGGTATTCTGTCAGAGGCAACAGTAATAAACCTTTTCTTGAAGCCACTACTGCCTTTATGAAACTTTAGGCAACATAATGTCTTTGTAGCCTACTCTCTGTCAGATGTGTTGGAAATTGGCCGAGGAAATTCCTGAGGTGTCAGACAAATTTAATATGGCTGTGTAAGCTTCATTTTCTTAGGAAAGAAAAGGTAAATGACTTACCAGGTGTCTCCCAGCAAGCACACAATAGCCCTGGGAGGTTTTGCCAGTGTCTTCTCTTGCCCAGCTCCATGCCCTTTCCCACAGAGTCCTGTGGTACAAGGCCAATCTGATTTTACGGTGCTACAGGTACAATCTGATCCTTCCTTTTCAAGTATTGTTGTTTGCTTTCTTTAGATTAGAACAGCGTGTATTACTTAATTGTATTTAGAAAGGTCTGGTAACATGAGTTCTCCCAAAGCTGCTTTCTGAATTTAATGTCATTTGCAACTTATTGAGAAACTTCTTATTTCCTGTTGCTTGTCTGCCATTAATTAACTTATTTGATTCCATTTCTTCCTCTCTCTCCATCTCTTTCATCCACTTGCCTTCTCTTTCATCTCATTCACTTTATTTAATATGACTGTGAAGGAATGAAGATGATATAACAGTATTAGTGTGAATGGTCAGAGGAACACGGGAAAAGATCATCATATAAGCAACAGAATATGGAATATGTTGCATCTGTGTTTGTTAATTGACCTGTCAGTATGCTGATATGCTAATCAAAGGATGTGTCTTGATTTGATGCAATTTTGAGCACTCCTAAGTAAGAGCTGCTACTATGATCACGTGGAGCGTAACTGAACCCAGAAAGTCTCAATTAATGTGCTACACAGAATCCAAAAATGTGAATTTCACTTCTCTGGGGCTATTTTTATTGTAGATATTTGCACCTGCACAGTATGGCTGTAAAAATGTTGTCAAATCAAAATCTTTCAAACCATTTAATGACAGCTTTTTTCTATCTAGACCTGACTGAGATTCACAGGTGTCAGATGTGAAACAATAGAAGATTACTCTAATAACCTGGAGTCATCAGTGGTTTCAGTGGGACAGAGTTTGAATGCAATTACAAATCCAGTCGTAAAATCAATCTAATGCAAACACAAGCCTTTCATGCATACTCACTGTTGATATTTAACATCTGCAGTCTTTACAGAAAACAGAGGGGGCTAAATGAATCATATGGAAAGTAAACTCTTACAACAACAAAGAGGAAGAAAAGTTAATCAGTTGCAAGGAAGTAATTATTATCACCAGAGTAATTAGTATCACCAGAGAACTCTGACTCTTCAAAGTATTTGCCAACTCTTTAAGGCTGTCCTCATACACAACAGACAAAAGATAGAGCGCTTCCTTCAGAGACACTGAGAACGTTATACCCCCAGCTTGCAAACATTTGTTATTAGTTCTGATTCTTTGTGACATGAAGCCTAATTATATCTGAATAGCTTCTCACAATAAGAGAAGTTACAGATACTGTGTCAAACCCACTAATTTGTTTTGAGTACCTTTGGATATTTTTTCAGGTTGCAGGTTTTTTTCTCTTCTTTTGTATGATGCTTCCACAGCTTACTCGAGTATCTTTTCTTTCATTGCTTGTGACAGTCTGCTCATCTGGGACCTGTGAAGTTATGTAAATAACAAAAGCTGCAAATTGTGCTCATGAGGACAATTTATCATCAATGTTTATGTTAACTTATTGCACTGTGAAAAGGAAGCTTTCCTTAGTTAATATTTGTGCAGCATTTTCAGGAAAGAAAGGACCAAAAAGATGCTGTGTTATAAGAGATCTGTGACCACTCCATGAATTTTGATTGCCATTTGATCATACTGTGGCATCCTGGAGCTTTGCCCTGTGATCAGAGACAAAACTGGGGAGGAGGAAGAAGCCCCAGCTGCCTCTGTTAAAGTCCCAGTAGGCATAAGCAATGTGGAGTCCATGGTAGGTTGGTAACAACAAAAACATTTATGTCTTACTGACTCTTCCATCAACTTAATAAGAAAACTAGCAGCATTGTGGCAGGGGTTCGTGAGCCCTTTTCTGTTGGTATGGTGGTGGTAACCTTTACCAGCAGTGGTGTTGGGTGTCACCAATGGGAGCTGTGTGATGGCAGGTTCTACTTCTGACAGAGGTGCCATCTCCCTAGGGTTTAGGCAGACATTACTTTGGGTTCCTGGGGTGGTGTAGTTACTTCAGTTTGGTGCTAGGGTTTAGAATAAAAGTTCTAGAAGATGGAGCATTACCTTCAGGATTTAGAAAAGCCAGGTTGTATTCCTCAGACTGCCTGTGTGACTTTGGACAGGACACTATGCTCATCTGCACCTCCAGTTCCTGTCTGTAAAGAGAGGTTGCAGCCTAGGGGGTATTACTAGGACTTCTGCTTCAGAGAAACATGTAAGTCAGATTCAGAACAGATAGTGGCATATAAACACCTGTGGTTTCTGGTAAATCTTTAGTGCCACCCAGGTTACCTCACTACAGATGTGGATACTGACTTTGCTTCAACTGCTCTGTACAGAACATCTTCTCCATGTCTTTGTCTCACAAATACTTGGAGGTGTGCCTTACTAAGAAGCAACCAAATCAGCTTGAGGTAGAAGCTGTCGAGAACAAAGAGGGAGTAAAAGACCAAATTGGGGTTCAAAGTATAAGGAACTTTGTCAGGACCTTGTCAGGACCAGGGTGAATGTATGAAGTGGATGGTTAGAGAATCCATGTACCTCTGATGAGAGGTGCAGTATTGTAATCCCCAGTTCCTGCTTAGAAAAACAAGCCTTTTAGGAGGTCTGCAAATTCACTGTTCCATAAACATGAATCAGACAGGGAGGAACCAACTGTTCATGTCGTTCCAGTTATTTAGTTTGCTGCAGCAGTTGCTGATTTGATGCATCATAACAGCCCTCAGAGTCAATGAGAATCGTGGTAATATTGCTGAGGAAAGAGGACTTAGTGCTCAGCAAAACTGATGGCTATATCTAAGGAAGATACTATGGAGAGAATCCTCACTCTTCCAGGAATTACCTTTCGAAGCCAGATTTCAGACTACCTCGACAATAAGACCTCTTGCAAAATGGCTTACTGTGTTGCAAAACACCTACAGAAATGGAGCTTTGGACGCTTTACCTGAAGTTTCTGTGTGTTCTTGTAATGTACTCAGAGGGAAATATATCTTTTCATTTTTTTTCCTTTTGCTACCAGCTGATGTAGTTTTCCTGTGCTCCGACATGTGGAATGCCCTTTTGTCCCCCACATACTTTGCTCCGCTCACATCCTTTCGGCACCCCCTCAATGCTATTCTACTCTCTGATCTTTTGAAAACAGCAAGCGGCTAGGGATTAAACTCAAAGCCTGACATTGTGCTGAGTGAATCGATTAGCAGATAACACCAGCTGCCTTCAGTAACTGATGTACGTGAAATTTGTCGTGTGCTAACTCCAAAGAATCTGAGTGACAGTAATGAGCTATGTTGCTATACCTTCCTGAAGGCTGACAGTTGCTTTGCAAACACAGTAATTGGAGAGTTACATATTGAACCCTAATAGTGAGGAGGGGGGGCTGCAGAAATTGTCAAGGTTCTTGGGGTTACTTATTTTTCTAAGAAACTGTGTTTTTCTTATCCCTGTCAATTTGCCTCATTGAAAGAAAAATCAAGCCCCGGCTATGACTCAACAGCAGCCTGAATAAATTAAAAATAAATGGCAGTCTTATCACTGAATTGCAGTGTCTCTGAAAGACTGCAGAAACATGCCAGGAGTAGCACATAGTTCTCACGTTATAGTGCTCTCTTCTTGGGTGATGTGGGAAGCAAAAGGATTTAAGGAAAATAATGTCCTTTGTTTACAGTGATGTCAGGTTAACAAAGTTTTTAAGCATATTAGTGTACTATGGGAACTATTTAGGAGACCAATTTCCTAAGACCCACATACACATCTATAAACAAATATAAATATGTAAAAAATATATGAGTATAAATAAATGTACTGTTGGTATTCAACCTAGAATCTTTTTTATCTCTACCAAAAGAAATAGGATTGTGGAAGGCTTGTACTGAAGCCTATCTTTAGGCAGACAGAAGGAAATACTTCCATTTCAGACCATGAGGTCATTCTAGGAAAGTGCTTGCCATAAGAACATGTCTGAGATATAGTGTGCACTGGAGTTTCTCTTTAAACAAACAAACAAAGAATGAACTAAATAATTATAGGACAAAGGAATCTTGTAAACTACCAGAAAGCTATGTTAGAACAGGAACTTAATGGTGCTCTAGAGCTCAATCTGGTTAGTTTTCTTCATTACACAGCTAGATAGGTGCTTCTGGATTTTCTCTTTCTTTCGGAAGGATTTCAAAGTCAGTTTAACAAAGACAGGATTCTGAATTAATTCTGAAATGAAAACCAGAATCTCCAAGTGAAAACAACTCATAATCGCAGGCTTACCTTCTTTCCCGATTTAACTGAACTGACATGAAATGACATTAAAGTTAACAGTAAGCACAACCTTCGTGGCCTTGTTCCCAGAGAATAAGGAGAATGCTCTCTTAAGAGCACAAGATGACCCTAAACGTTTCCCTCTCTTCCTTACCCAGACATTATTTCCCCAGAGTCAATAGTTTTATAATTATGGACTCTCTGTGATTGCTTTGCTGGGCAAAGCTGGACAAATTCTTAGTATCTGTGACCATATGCTCTTTATTTCCCCCTTCATTCAAGAACTCCCGTCTCTTTCAGCCTTAATCTCTCTAGAGGAGCTGGCCAGAGCTGCGTACAGCATCCCACACGAGGTTCTCCATACTGTATGTATTGGTGTTAACATCTCTCTCTCTCTACTGAAGCTGCATCCACAGGCACACATCCAGAAAGCATGTTGGCCTTTGTATCACATTGTTGTATCACATTTCTGTCTGATGGTTTGCCTCCATCCTATCCCTGTTTAGTGCTTTTTGAGAGCTCTTGTACCTACTTGAGGCATCTCCTTGAAGGGATTTGGCTCCATAATACTCTGTGAATATATCCTGTCAAGTACCAGATGTTGCAGGATTTGCTTGCATCAGAGTAGTAGAATGAGAGAAGGGAGTAAAGAGCTGTTGGCAGCTGAGGACCAGCCTCTGCCAAACAGGGAACCTTGCTGGCTGGCCGCTGTGCCTCCCTGGTTTGCCTTCTCTAGCCACCTGCCCAGTCACTCATTTATATTAGCCCCATTCCCACAGTGTGTTTAAACCCTCATTCCTCATTTGCCAGGTCTGGCTCTCCGCACAGTGAACTGCAAACAGAAGAGTCTGTGGTCTCCAATGCTGCCTGGCTGCTGGCACATGGGGCTGTCCCACCGGGGCACGAAGCCGTTCGTTGACTAAGAAGGCTATAAGGAAGAACAGCTCCAAACAACGCTGCAGTTTCGGTGGAGTGGACAAAACAGACGGTAAGGATGAGAAGGTACACGCAGTTGTGTCAGTGACTTTTGCACCTGCATTTAAGTGTGCATATACCAGGCAATTAGAGATTGCTGTGGTGGGAGTGTACAATACCAAAGATACCATATAGTCAGTACTGGCGGCTACGGCTGTTGATGGTCTTAGCCACCCAGATCACCAGGACTGAGAGCTTTCTGAGGAGATAAACTGGACCTTAGGTGGGCACCTTCTTTCTTCCTCCTCCCTGCTCAAATTTGGAATCTTGTCCTTTTACTAGATAATCCCTAATCCTTGGCTTCTTTCTCTGACTACACACTGTGTGATGCTTGGTGGTGGTGTCAGGGGGGTTACTTTCTCAGGCTAGAAAGGTGCCTTACCCTGCTGCTCATCTGCTTCTTTACCCCTCCTCCCCCTTTTTCTTAGCTGCTGCTTCTTCTCTTAAATCAAAACCAGCCTTCTCCCATGGGAGTTGTGGGCTCTCTGTTTTCAGTCTGTGCCCATATTTTCAAAACCTTTCTTGTTATCCCATCCTAAACTGTGTATCATAAAAAGAAACACCAGGGCTCAAGCTCTGTGTCACACAGTAAATTTCAAAAAACAGCTGGGAACAAGCCTAGCAGGTCAGGACTAGGGCCACGCACTGTGAGTGTCTGGCACAGCTGGCATAAGACAGATGGCCTGTTACTAGCACTGACAACAATGCTTACACAGTTATTAGTGTGTTTGGGCTTAAAACAAGGTAATATTAAAATACGTGTAGTGCAGTTCTCATTTCACAGGTGCAACAGGCCCCTGCTTTGGCTATAGTTCTGTGTAATCTTGGGTAAATCACTTTGTCCCTGGGTCTCAAAAGTACTGTCTTTCCTTATTGCAGTGCTTTTGTTAAATCCTGGCCCTGAATTAGGTTCCCTGCAGGAGATGTCAAGACAACTTGATATCTTGATCCCTAGGCAATAGACAAACAAAAAGCCAGGAGTTAGTAATGAAATGCAGAAGGCATCTATTATCTGTGCTCAGAATCCTAACTCATTAATGTCACCCTGGGGAGTATTGTCTATTTTTCTGTTATTAAATGAAAAGAGAGAGAGGAAGAGCCTAAGCTTACAAACATGTACCTGGGGTATGATTGTTGTGAGCTGAAATAATTGACCAGCCTCATTCAATGCAGAGGTCTGATTCCCTCTCATGTGACTAGCAGATTTGTGCCTTCTAGGGAACTTTTCTCTCATTCAGTTGTTGAGCTGTTTTCTGATACTGGTTGTATCTGAGTCTTCATACTAGAGTCTTCATACTGAGTCTTCATACTAGAGGTGGGTGCCTTCTCCACCCATCATGGGGTAAATGGTTTGGCCCTTCTTTGAAAACATACATAGTTTTCAAGCATGGAAAAACATACTCAAAGAATTCTTCAGAAAAAATAGTTATTCTGAAGATCTTGTTCTCAAGAAAGAAAGTGTAAGAGAAAAGGTCATTTTACTGCTTATTTTGGGGTAACTTCTATGCTCTGGGGGTTTGTATGTACCCAACTCAAAGAAATACAGGTATTTAGGCAGAAATTTTGAGGTTATTACTGGAATCCAAAAAATGAACTAGGCATTAGGAGGGCAAATAGGTGCCTAATAACCACTTCTAGCCACTACCTTGGCTTTCATCTTTGTATTGTCCATAAAATGTTAAAGCAGCTCTCAGGTTTGAGATGTTTCAGTATTCCTCAGAGCTCAGTCAGGATCTTTTATTGCACCCCTGTTCTTTTATTAGGTTAAGTTCTTCCCAGGATGGGAAAGAAATAGCTGACGGAAGGTAGAATGTGTGCTGGAGGACAGAAATGCTGTTAAGAAGAATGTCGTAGTTTGGTAGCTTTTAGACAAAGTAGTTGTAGACATCCACCTTCCTTGTTTTACAGCCTATAGGCTTAAGGCTGGATCTAAGCAGGGACTTCTAGAGCCTGTCTGCAGAAGGAGAATTACTGAGGCTGTGTAAAGGGATGAAGGTCTCTGTGTAGGGGCTCAGGAGAGCTAAGCAGGTAAGTGCCCAGGATTCAGGGTAGGCAGCATATTTTGTGAGAGCCCCTGCAGAAAACTAATGGTCAACACCTTCCAGAGGAACATTTGTAAGACTCCTTATCTCCTCACGGATATGGGCACATGTGAATATCTGCAGTTAAGTGTCAAGATAAGGGTAGGATTCACAGCGTATTATTTTCTCCAGTGTCTCTCACTCTTTTCCTTTGAGTGCTGATGTTTTGGCCTTTCTTTGAAAGCACATACAGTTTCGGTGCAGCTCCATTGCAATAGGGGTAAACTACTCCTCCAGGGAACATGAGACCTGTATTCTTGCTCCTCTGAGATCAAAAGGCTTGAAACTATTTTTCCATTTCCCATACCTTCACTGCCATGCTAAAAAAAAATGTTAGAATGATTGCAAGGGAACAGCAGACTGGAAGGACTCACAGGGTCTCCTGTGGCACCCGTGGTGATAAAACACCTTTATGGGAGCAGAGGGGACCAAAGCTACTGCCTGTTCCCTTACAGCCGAGCTCTGATTCCCCTTATGGCTGGAGACGATGGTAACATAACATCCAACCCTACAAGGATGACTTAGGCAATAACAATGGAACAGGGATAAAAACTCATTCTTTTGAGCTTAAATTTTTTTTTTTTTTTTTTTTAATTCAGAGCCAGTAATATTAAAACAAGCTTCTGAGAAACACCTTTTGAGTCTTGCTGTTGTCTGTAGCCAAACTGTGTTTCACTGGTTTCACTGCAGGATGCTCTAATGACCCTTTGTGTGGCTGACCAGAGGCTTAAGTCTGCAGGTTTATAAAAGTTGTTTATGGAAATAGGTATCTGTTGCAGACTGGCTGCACGAGAAGGGACATGGAGATGAGTTTGGAGTTGGTTTGTACAAGCAATCCTCGTGTTAGCATAAGTTAGCATAAGTAGTAGTAGTTAGCAGTAGTAGGCCGCAGAAGAATTGCAAGTCATGCCGACCTTGATGAAAAGAGACAAACAACTTTGAGAAAGTGAGAGCATGGAATGAGAAAGAACCCTGAGCTTAGAAACCGCAAGTAGGAGGAGTATGTAAATTGTAACTTTTAGAGCTTAGCCAATGATAAGTTGACTAGTAAGCATAATTAACTGTAAGTGTATAAAAACCTGAGCTATCCGAATAAAGTGGGAAGCTTGCTTTATCACTCATACTGAGTCAACTGCTTGCTTCCCCTCTCTCATCGCAGGTATCTATCTGCCTGATCCTTCTTCTCCTCTTTTTTTTTTCTTTTTTGAAGGAGGTTTTGTTTTTCCTTCTGAGAAGCAGCACAGTTTATTGTCTGTGGTTCTAACAGAGGAAGCAAATTCCCCAAATACACTAAGGTCTTGCAAGGACATTAGAGACTAAATGGTGTGTCTGAAATAGCACAGCAGCCTTAAGGAAAAGCTGGAATCCGAGGTATAGGCCAGTGATTTAGCAGTAAACCCAGTTTCTCTTTGAGGACGAGAAGATTTGTCGAAGTCTCCAGAAATATTTCAGTTCTTTGAATCACGTCCTTCACAGAACTAATCATGCATGGGTAGCACTTGCAACATACGGACACCAGAAGTTCCAGCATCCCCTTAGATCTTCGCTGTAGTCTTTTCCAAAATCTCACAGCCTTTACTCTTCTGCTCTAAGAAATTAAGACCCACCAACGATCTCATGTAAAGAGGGAAGAGTTAGACTTCCAGTCCCATGGAGAGGAGTAGCTGGCGGTGTGAGCTCTGTAAATGTGTGGAGAGTACAACTGCAAATGCTAGAGACAGACTTTTCTCCACAGAGATTTTTCAGCAGCTGTATGAAGTACTGTCAATGGCTCTCACACGGCCTCAGATGGCAGCGACTGCAGCAATTACTCCAAATTAGTAGCCACTTTTCTTTAGCCTTTGACAATGAGGACTATTTACAAACACAAATAGTCATTTCTAGAAATAGACACAGTAAAGGTCCCACAGAAAGTTTTCGGTATCTCCCTCTACTCACTTGTGCTAAAATCAGATGCAGAGCGGCTGCGCCAAGTCCAGCCTCCCAACTCCTGTGTGAGTGAAGAGCTGGCTTTGATCTCTCATCAATAAACAAATACAAGAAAGGCTTTTTCAGCGGATGCAAGCAGTACTGTTTCCAGGTAACCATGTCCTTTCCTCATTGATCACTATGGAAACCTGATTCCCTCCTCCTGTTTCCTCTAAATGAGAAAGCATGTTTCCCTGCTAGCAGAGAAGGGAACTCTTTGATTTCCTATTCCAGTCCTTGACTCCGCAATAGCAGAGGGTCACTTTCAATTCTAATACGAGGCGCTTAAATTTCAGCAATGTTGAGACAAACAGACACCCCGGGCAGTCTTGCAGCTGCTTCAAAATAACCTGCTCAAAATTCATTGAAAAGAAATGAAAGCCTTTTTTTTTTTCTTAGAGAATTCTGCTATTATGCACAAAGAAAGACATTCAGCTCCCATGCCTTCCATCAGCCTTTCCTGTTTGATCAGCCGTTTCCACCCACAGGTTAATTGCCATCATTCTTAGCTGATGCAAAGGAGTTTTGTAAGACTTTTGTCATGAACTTGAACTGGTCTAAGGTCAAGATGAAACTTTCTGAGAACACGGTTCCCATCTTAAAGAGTGTTCCCCAAACCTCCTCCTGTCTGCATTTGTCCAGGTCTTTTCCTTACCAATTTGTGAGTGTTAACTAGCTGACATAGAGAAGTGGCGTTACAAAAATACAGACATCCTTCACCTTTCATTTTGGTCAAAATTCACACCAGACAGTATTTCACTTATGCTTCCGTCTCCACTTCTAATGTTCCCAGTTTAGAACAAAAAAGAAAGGCAGTAGCAAGTTTCAGGCTCCCAAACATGATCAGGTAATTAATTTTTTTTTTAATGCTTTTGACTACAGAAAGCTGTGGGGTTGGTTTTTTTTGTTTTTTGTTTTTTTTTTTTTTTTTCCAAAGGTTTCAAGGATTTTGTCTCATGATGTTATTTAAGTCCTGCAATAGTCAGTGGTTTTGATATCATAAAGGTCTGTGCTTTTCTTTCTTGGTAATCCCATCAAGTGCACACAGTCATTAAAATATATGGTGGTATGTCCTATCTACCTCAGTTGGGTATATCAGCATTTTCCCCTACTTTCTAAGCTTGCTTAGAAGTCTTAGAAATCTTAGCTTCCCATGCATTTCAACTCGTATATTTATGTGTCCTTTATCCTGGGATCTTTGCAGGTCCGCAGCTATAAATGACATTAACCATTCACACTTAAATTGTCATTATTTCTTTAAAGCTAAAGACGTCCGGAGTTTCAGACAACCAAGTAAAACAAAACAGCCCTTTCCTGTTATTAGCTTCCATGACAATCAGAAAATTAGTTTCCAGTCTAATAGCTTATTTCCAATAAAATTACATTGCTCTTTTAAATTGCTGCTACTGAGGCTGGGGTGGGGAGAACCATGGGCAGACAGTATTTTGCTCCTTTGCTTCATGTTGCTTTAATGTGATTTTTCATATTGAAATTCCTAATTTCAAGACAAGAAGAGTCTTCCAGTGAAAAACTTGCACTGAGAGCCAAGAATTTCAATACTCCTGCATAAAATTGTGAAAATGTAATGGCTTACTCTGGCTGTCGTTTTGCTGTGTTTTCTTTTTAAATTTTTGAGTGACCTTAAAAATAGAATTATTTTACCTGATCTTCTGGAGATTTTTAAGACCACTTTTTATCCCCCTCCAAGTATGCTACAGCTGAAATTGGCAGAGGCCAGTTACACATTATGTGCAGTATTGGTAAAAATTCTATTTTTAAATACACCTAAGGAGAAGCAAATGTAGCATAAGCAAGAAGGTAGAGAGCTTTTCCTCAAAGTGTATTGTCGGAGGCTTTCTCTCTGCAAGAGAAGCCAATCTTGCAGGTCTTGGGAGAGCTATCTGTGTGAGTTTTGTTACAGACTTCAAACGGCCAGGATTTCACTCCAGATGAAAACACTGGAAAAAAGCCTTACTTTGGCCACTGCATCAAAGGACTGGAGCGATGTAAAGCGAAAACTAAAAGCCCGTTTTCTGGTCCAGAGGATGATTCATTCCAGCAGAGACACCACATAAAACAGCACACAGCCTCACTCCAGATGCCTGTGCACTGCCTTCCTTTGATGGATGCCCATCCCACTTTAAGAACAGCTCCAAGTCATAGAAAGGTCCACACTTGGAATTTACTCCAGTATGATATGAGACTGCATTTCTTGTCTCTAAAGTATTGCCTCTTCCCAACACAAAGATACAATCCTCAGAATGGTACAAACTTGTGAACAACGCTGTAGAAAAAAATACACTTTCCCCTTGCATACATGCACACTGCATACAGTACAGGACTAAGAAGATATTCTAGAATTATACTCTCAAATGCTGGTTGCTTTGCATTATCCAAAGAACTTCTGCTGAAGTAACCCAAGTTGCTATTTCTTATATTATGATAATTAATGTGAAAATGTATTCATTGTATCCTCCTAACTTCCAGTAACTGTCCTTTTTGACAGGCACCGGTTTCCCCTTTTTTGACAAAACTAACCACAAGCCAGCTGGAGAGGAGATAAAAAAAACGGGTTTCTGATTCTCTTACGAAGCCTCGCTTCGGTTTCACGTCAGACTTAGTTTTGGGGTTTGGTTTTATGCTGCAGTAGCAAAACATGGAGGAGCAGCAGCTCTGAAGGGTTCTTCGGGTTGCTGTCACCTCCCAGGGAAGAGCGCCTGTTTACATAGAGACTGTATAAACATGGGCTGGGGCTCTTGCACACTGCATACAGCTGTAGGCTTGGAGAGTTCTCCTTCCATGTTCAGTTTTGGAGAGATGTCAGAAACCCTGCTAGCTGCTACATTTTATGTCTGTGGATATAAAACTATGCATACATGCCCATATTTGTTTTCTGATATCTTACAGGTAAAATTTTGTGTCACATCGTGGGGAAATAGGTGGCTCTGAGGATAACTACCTGCTGGCAGTGTATGCATACCATGTGGAGATGCTAACTCTGGACCCGCCAGGCAAGCTCCAGGACCAGCATAACTATGCCCTTGCAGAATTCCTGTTAAATATCCATCATGAAAAAACACTGCATTAACTCAACTGGAGTGCTCCAGGATCACAAAGGTGCTGCCTCTCAGCGTGCTGAGCTCTGCAGGCTTCCTGGCACGTTTACAGATACCTGGCCTCTCTGCCCAGTGCTGCATCAACTACACAACATTCCCTCTGTCCCTGTTCTCACAGTTGCAAAATAGATTTCACAACACAACCAAATATTTGGAAATGTTTTTGTTCGTGGCTGCTCCCCCACATATCTTTTCAAACCCCAGCATTCTAGTTTTAATGATCTAGTGTTTTCTGGGAAAGAACAAAATAAAAATCGTAGGAAGAAAAGGAATAAATCCTTTCCTTTTCCTCACAGAAAACATAAACCAAAAAGCAGTAAATAATGTTGATTGCAAATATCAAAATTTGAAATAGACAATAAGTTTGCAGAACCAAAATATATTTTTAACAAAGTCACACAGGTGATTTGAATTTATTTTCTAAATGTATTTTTTCATCAATTCTTTGTGAAATGACTGTTTTGTCCAGCTTTGGAAGATGTGCTAGTGATTCATGCATCAGAAAGAGAATAATACAGACGATTACCCAGACAGTAATGCTTACCTTGTGAATGTTTGCAAAGCAGAGCTGAGCATCTTAGATGGAAGCACTATAGAAATAAATAATAATAAAAAAAATTAATAAATCCTACAGAAAACTCATTCTGTAACAGAGCTAAAGTTTATCCTGAGTGGTATGAAATATGCAGCTTTGCCAAAAACCAACACACAAACAGAATCAAAGCAAGTAAAATATTAAAGAACTACTGTAAAACAGTGTACTGTGTAAAAGAAGGGGTCACTCACACTCTTAGCTGCTGCTGCCTCTGTAGAAGCTTAGTGGCACTGTATGCAATGTTTCAAAGTGCCTAACTCACTTGGATGCTACTGAAAATGTTATCCGTGAGCCACCTTGACATTTTTTATGTTTACTATTCCTTAGGGAACAAGCCAGTGACTTACCCCATCTGTAACAGCCAGTACCAGAACCTTCAAAGGAGATTAATACCAGAGTAGATCCTTCACCTACCTGTGCCCCTCGCTCAGTTCCCCCAATAGAGAAAAGCTGGTTTGTGTCCCAGCACACCTATTTCCAGCAGGGGCTGTAAGGAAGGGACAGGCCTCTGAGGATGCCAAGTTTTATGTCCCGTAACCCCAAAAACTTCGTGAAAATTTCAGCCATTGCAAATAGAAGCTAAATTGTGAATCCTGAAAGGAAACAAATTGTAAAAGAGAACTTTAGCTGTTCAGGTGCATGCCGTCAGTTTCCCCATCCTTTTTTAGCCTCCTGATGCAGTGTAATTTCCCTTTCTTCCAGCAGGTAGAGCTACGGCTTCAAATATTTTCCAGAAAAGCATCTGATCTATTCGTTTGGGTTGAGCACTGTCTCTCCAACTGCATCATTTTGTGGTTTAGAGTAGAGCTCTGAAACAACAAATCTAAACCAAAGCACAAGCATTCGGCTTGCGCTGCCATAATTGGCAGGAAGCTAAAAGTCGGATCCCATCAGCTGGACAAGCCTTAATCTCACTGTGACAACTGTAAGACTACCTGCAAACAAATACTTAGTTATATGGGCTGAAAAGCTATGCTTAAAGCCTAGCTATCTCAATGCAAAGGGCACACTGCGAGGCAACATGAGGTGACATGATTTCATTTCATAAACAGAGAGATGGGTCACCCACTCCTTTGAATTCCCGAAGAATTATCAGCAAAACCAAAGCCACTGATTTTTCTTTTCTCCCCAGGAAGGGACAGAAAGGAAACTCTTCAAAATGTATGGTAATCCTGTGGATTAATGTATTTTTAAATTCTTTTTAGCTAAGATTCCAAACACAGAACAAAAGAGAATCTGGAAAAATTTCAGTTTTAATTTTTTTTTTTTTTCAGTCTCTTTAAGCAGTATTTAGACATATTTTTTCCCCTAGATTGTCCCTGGAGGATTTAGGAAACTAAGTCAGTCAGAACTGGGTGGTTTAGATAAAGCCTCATCACACCCATAGTACTGTTCCTATTTGTGCGTTATCACAGTTAGTTTACAACCCAGAAATATTAAGTTTCTTGACCTGGCCTGTTCTGAACCTGGACCAGGCCTGCAGTGACAATTACACAGATCTTTACTGGCTGGAGAGAATTAGATCTCTGGTCTTACTTCAATTTCTGGTGTACAGCCCTCTGTTATCAGAAAGAGAAACACCCCAAGTGCTCCTTCCCACAAGGGAGCTCCCACTGAACACGAAGACTGAATCACAAGACATTGTCTCTCCAGCCCAGCCCTGAGATGTGGTGACAAACAGGGGGGGGTGGTTTCTCTATACAGAAACCTGTCTTCAGGTACACACTGCCTGAGCAACACCTTTGGAGGTTGGAGGAATCAAATAAGTTGGGATAATAAATTAACCTCTAAACACAAAGAGATAATTATTTGCATTTTACTACCCTTTCTGGATTTAATTGGCAGCCTTATGATAATTTGTTTATCCCTTTTGAAAAGTATCAGTCCCACCCAAGGCATAATACTTCTGTAGCAGAACTGTAATTATTGAGCTGTTTGAAATTGCGTACAAGGCACAGCTAGAGGCCGTGCAGGAAAATATGAATATTAGGTATTTTAAAGAGAAAGAATGCCATTCAGAATGCCCCCAGTGCTACAGTAAAGAGAAACTGAATTAACGTGTTCTGACATCAGTGAACAGTGGTGTTTTCAACGCAGGCAATGCTAACTGCATTGCTTTTCACGGAATTAGTGTGTCAAGGGCAATTTGTTGGTGCTGAGTTCTCAAATGGTAGAAATTAGTGTAATTCCATCAAAATCAATGAACCTACATTTGCAGAGGATCAGAGCAGAAGCATTTTGCTTTTTTCCCTGCAGCCTGCTGATATTACATCATTTTACTCTGCTATCTTTATCAGCATCAGTTGATGGCAGTTCTTAACATGTTTGGGCCATTCACACACAGCAGAGCTGCACACGCTGGCTTAGGCAACTCCAGAGATGACGCGTTAGCCTCGGTAGTATGTCTTCCTTAATCCAATATTAGAATTGCCATGGAAACCTCTTAGCAACATAGAAGGTGAAAATGGAACGAGAAAGGAAAGATGCAGTCAGCTCAAATGATAGTTCTGGGGGCAAAAATCCCAAACCCACATAAACTTACTAGCCTTGGGAAAACACAAGAGAAAAAAAACTAAACCGCATCTGAGAAGTTCATCTTTCAGATTCCCGGGTGTATTATCTCCTCACATCTTTCACATCCTTCTGCTTTTTGCGCTAGCAACCAAAATAGCCAAGATGTTGTGATGCCTGCCCTGGACATTGTAGTACAGGTTGCACTGGTGTCCTCTAGTCCTTGCAGAGGCTTGCTTTTGCCTGCTGGGAAATGGCAGGTTCTTACAGAAGTACCTTTAGAAGTACCTTCAGAAATTACTTTATAGTACTTATAGAAGTTACTTTAGAAGTAGCTCATTGTTTCTCTGTGGCTGGCCATCCTTTTTTGCATCACCCTTTAAGATGTACTTCAGATACTCAGCCTATCTTTTAGGTTTAAAAACAACCAGTTTTACTAGAAGCTCAGCTTCAGGTCTTCGGCCTTTTTTCTTTTTTTAACTATGGGAATTTCCTTCTCAGAGTCTGTATTATCCTACAGAATTCACCAAACATTGAGCAATATATATTTATTCAGTCACTGACAAATTGTTCCTGTGTGATTTGACAGATTTTGACTGCATAAGCAAGATTTAAAAGATGATTAATGAAGTTGGATAGCTAGACTGACACATGTTGAAGGTGCCTGAGGAAACACCTATAATGCAGGTGCAGACAAACCTCACCTCTGAATTAGTTAGAGATTAATCAGTTCCAGTCTGGGAACCACAGAGCCATGGTAACATCCAGGATAACATATAGGTTGAATATTGAAAATATACATACACTGGAGCACAACACTGAGACAACATAGATATAACTATTTCCACCCAGCTCAGGACTTCTACAAAGAAACTTGAATTTGTTGTTTTTGCAACTTGGAGATGCTCTGAATTTCAGAGGCCCAGTGTTCAGTGTTTTCTGAGAAATCCACAGCTGATTTTTATGCTTCCTGATAACTAACTCCATTTACCTGCACATACACACTTTAGTCTCATGTGTTCCCACCTATTCACTGCACATACCGTATGTGCGGTGCTGTTTCTCCTCTAAGTGATCTTTGACAAGCCTGTGCAACAGGCTCAAGAAGTAGGCTATGTAAATGACTCAGAAATTAGGAGTTTTATCAGACTGACAGCTGACATCATCAATTATTGTACAAATAAGTTCCACTTCTACTGGAATCCACAAGGGAGACTCATACAGTGATTAGGGTTGCTTTCAGCAAGGTCAGCCTCAACAGCTACATAAACGCCCGAGACAAACCCGACTAATCATTGTTTATAGATGTCTGATGTCTAAATGTCATGTTGGAAATCACAGCAAACTTCTTTCTTTAAATAAGGAAAATATATTTTATAGGTGTTTTATAGTGTTAAAGACTTTCTTTTTGTTTGTCATTTCCAGGAGAGGTCAACTAAAATAGTCCCAGGGACTAAAAGCAGGGCAAATGCCTTTAAAGATCAAACACAATTTACCCAATGTCACTTGTAAGGTGTAAAATAAGACTTCCCACTAGATGGCCAAAGCCTTCAAAAGTAAGCATGTGCTGTGTGAATATTGAAGAGGCAGCATTTTCAATTACCAACAGGTTTCTGATATTCTTCAGTTTATTAATGGAAAGATTAAAGGAATTTTGTGCAGGTGCATTAAAAAAAAGTTTGTGGAAATCAATAAAGCAACTTTTACTTAGGTACAATACTCAAAATTGATTTACTGCCAGGTTAAACCTTTGGATATAGGATCATAGAATGATAGAATGGTTCGGGTTGGAAGGGACCTTAAAGATCATCTAGTTCCAACTCCCAGCCATGGGCAGGGACACCTCCCACTAGACCAGGCTGCTCAAAGCCCCATCCAGCCTGGCCTTGAACACTTCCAGGGATGGGGCATCCACAGTTTCATTACAGTGTCTCACCGCCCTCACAGTAAAAAATTTCTTCCTAATATCTAATCTAAATCTCCCCTCTTTCAGCTTAAAACCATTACCCCTCGTTCTATTGCTCCACTCGCTGTAGTGGAGAGACTACACTCTCTGTAGTGGGAGAGCTCCACTCTCCCTCCCCATCTCTCCTGTAGCCCCCTTTCGGTACTGGAAGGCCACTGTAAGGTCTCCCTGGAGCCTTCTCTTCTCCAGGCTGAACAGCCCCAACTCTCTCAGCCTGTCCTCATAGGAGAAGTGTTCCAGCCCTCGGATCCTCTTCGTGGCCCTCCTGTGAGGGAGTTATCATAAAAGCTGATGTACATTGTCCACTCGTACAGATAGGTAAAAAAATGCTGTCCTTAACAGTCATTCCAAAGCCTACTTTAAAATATTTGCAAATTATCAGTTTCATCTCTTACATTCAGGCGTAGTACCATCTCGCATTTTCTGAGCATGTGAACTCCAGTTCTGCTTTGAGGCAATTGCTAATCGCATTTCCTTTAAAGCACTGCCTCTTATTCTTTATTCATTACATTTTGTGGAACTGCAATCATTAATAAATAAGACAATTCTTATACTTCTAACTCAGTTATAAGCGCATCAAGAAAGGTTCCAGTCTTTGCAAGGAGTGAAGGGCTGAAACACCCGTCAGACACAAACCATATATGAGGAAAATGGGTCACCTGTGGATGAGAATATGCAATGTGGCTGCCTGCAGCGGCAGCAGGAGACTGGACATGATGGACCAGAAGATCACTGTCAGCGTAACAGGCTCTGATTTCCTGACTCGTCAAACAAGGTGATGAGTACTTTACATGTCAGTCTAGAAAGCAGCAAGATAGTAAACCTCAAACATCACATTTGTACAAACCCCAGATATTCTGCTGCAATAGCTTAGAAGCCACACAACTTCTTCGTTCACAAGGCAGGCTATATTTTTAAGTATGTGACTGCTGCTTATAAGGCTAATAAACAGGCACTGATTCTGGAAAGGTTCTTAAAATGGAAAAATACACATAGAGAATAGACCTTAATGAGCTCGTTTTTTAAGGGAAACTAGGGCTAAACAGTGGCTAAATTATACCCCTCTTCCAAAACCACTTTAAAAAGTCCAATGGAAGAATGAACTCTGTAGAAATGTTGGTTTTGAAAAGCTATATTTGAATATTATTCTGCTGTACTCATGCCTGTGGCATTAAAATTAGGCCAAATGAGATGGCAGCAGTCGGTTATATTGGCAATTATGTGTGATACCTCTTCCATGTCATGTGTATACCATTTTAAACTCATTTCAATAGACACATAAACAGAAAGCTTTAAATTTTCAGGAAACAAGTCCCTAAGTGCAAGCAGAAGAAAGGCTGCAAAGGCCAATTTACAGGGTAAAAACCTCACAGCTTGATGACAACATAACCTCATTAGTTTCTCCTCTATTTATTTCACATACATAAAAAGGAGATGGTCCCATTAGTGCTTTCATTAAGCCCTTGATCCATCTGACCTTGTATACTACCTCCACAGGCTTTCTCCAAGGTACACCAGAGATTTCCCACTAAATCCCAACAAACCTTTCCAGCTGGCAGTTCAATGCCTTGTGGCATGGGGTTAGATAACTGCAGCGAGAGGGGGCGATAGTCTGGCACTGGAAAATCTTCAGAAGGGTAGGGCGGTTTAAAATGGTAAAATCTGACTATTTGCTCTGCCTACATCTGATCCTACCTCCAAATAATCCAATGGGAGAAGAAATTGGCTTAATTTAATTAAATACAGCGATTTGCCTTAATTATTCTTCAGAGGATGGTTGTACAGATAGTATTTCCTGAAATTTAAACTTCCAAGAAAAGCTAAAGGAAAAACTTGATTAAAGCTGTCCAGAAAATTATTTATACATAGAATTCAAATTGCAGTTCTGCATTTGTTAGCTCATGATAGTAACTAGATTATGAGTCAGTACAAATCATCAAAAACGCTGCTTACGTGTGGTAACAGGAACTCAGCATTGGACCATGGTGAGAAGCTGGTGGGTTTGTTCCAATCTGTGAATGCCTTAAGTCCTCAGACGTTGCTGATGTTGCCACGTCTAGTGGAGCACACGTATGATCCTTTTCAAGGCAGAGGGAGATATCTATTCCTATACATGTTCTTTGGAAGGGATATAATTTTACTGGATGCGTTTGTTTACACAAGGTTTTAAGAAACTGTATAGAAACAAGGGATGAAATGTCAGTAAACAAACACAGTATGACACAACAGGAGAAGGAGGATTTCATTCAGCCAAGATTGGGATTCAGGCCCTGCATTGTAGGAAGACACAGGAGAAAGCTGCTGAATGTTCAGAGTCAGCCCAGCAGCTGATCTCCAAAACTGACCACATTTCCTGCAAGTGGTAAATTGTATGAAATTTCAATAAAGTGCCCCAGAGGATCAACATGTAGCAGTAGAGTTGGAAGCAAGTGATGAAGAAATCCTAGAGGTAGTTACGCTCTCTCTTTTGCGTATCTCTGCAATTGAATTTCATGAACGAGGAAGCATTTGAAGCACAGTTTGCTTTGCATTGTAATTACTGACCAAAAATGAACTAATTTCCATGGAAATCACAGCACAGCAAAGAAGACCTGTTAAAACAAAAGCAAAAGGAATGGAATTTGAAGCATTCCCAATCTCTAAATGATTTTATTGTCACTGTATTTTATCATTATGTTCCCCTATCCGGATGAAAGAGTGCTGCATGGCAATGAGTTCCTGATCCAAAAACATGGCATTGTTTCTACCCTTTAATGTTTACTTTCCATTTCTTACTGCTGGAAAATAGGAATGTGACAGAAAAAACGTATCTGACCCACACTTGCACACTGGGGAGATTGTACTCTGAGGGAAACTGGCTAGAGAAGACATCACTGACAATTCTTCTGTCAGCACCCCTCTACTTTGTCAGGTGTACAGCACAGCACGCACTGGCTCCAAAGGCTGTGGAGAAGGGCTTCTCCACTGGTGAGACAATCATTGTCTTGAAAGTTCATAAACAGTAAAAGACAGGGTAACCCGCAGGCTCAGATGCTCAATTCGCAGACTGATCTGATCTGTGGCTGAATTCACACTGATTTAATGCGGAAAACAGTAATTCTGGTCCCTGATGCTCCATTTGTAGCTGGAGAGTTTGGCACAGGATTTTAAAATGGTACCCCATCATGAGTTCCATTTAAAAAGCAATGCAGTATAGCAGACAACAAGGTGCCTCATTAGTTCTGCAGAGATGCTCAGCAGGGGATACTCTTTTCTGCTCTAAAATAGAAGGAATTAGAGCATAACAGAAGAAAAGTGGCTTTTTCTTTAAACAAAACCCAAGCACTTCCTTTGCATCACTCAGCCTTTGTCGTTTCATATCTCTTTGCTCCTCTTAGAGGCTCATGTCCTTTCATTAAAAGAAAGGAAATATTTTTTGCTTAGTCTTCTAAGTTTTCTTTTAAAAATGTGATAGAAGGAATGAATACTTTGTTTAATCTTTAGCTTTAAAGTGACCAGATATCCAGAGAGAGCCAGCACAACCTGTCTCTTACACCATAGTAAACTTTGCAGAATGTTCCTGGGCAGAACCCGCAAGATTATATACATTTGTCACCGGAGGAGTTTCTCTGCCTGCAGGATCTCACCACACTTTTCCACAGCACTTTGTTCACATGTCTGTATCTCCAATGTGCCAACACAGTGTCAGCTGAGTTATGTCACCTGGCATAGAAGAAGTTAACAAAAAGAAAAACAAATAGATGTCTTGGGTTTATAGCGAGTAAGAGGTGTTTTGATGTGTACTAAATATGTTTGGGTATGGTGTCTTTTTTAGATTCATAGCAGATTCCATGTCTTAAATCTGTCTTTTAGTAAACCCATCAGAGAAAAGCCTGACTGGCTGGCGATGCGCTAAACGTTTGGTGTGCCGCTGCTGTTCCAAGGGTAGCACACAGGGCCGGGTGGGGCATTCCCCTGCTGTGTTAAGCACTATGCAAAAGGAAAAACTGAGTCTCCTTATTTCAAGGGGGAGGGTGTGGGCAAGGTGGTTTTATAGGGGAAAGTTTTTAGATTTTATATTTTCTTCGAAACATTTGACCAAAACAGAATGCAAAGAACCTAACTTTTTCTAGTGTCTTAAAAAAATCCTCATGGATGTTGAATACTCTCCATAAAGTAGATTAGAAATGCATCATTGCCATCTACTAATGCCTTTCTTCAGTTTAATATTAAAAAAATAACCTTTCCTTATTTAATATTTAAATCATGATATGTAATCTTTGTACCCGGCATAAGACCAGCACGATATTTCTCCCTACAGTGTATTTACTGAGTTATTGATATGCATCCTAGTCTCACTCGCTCACCTCCTGAGTTCCTGTTGCCTATAAATATTCTGAAGGAGGTCCTGGAGTGTTTGGTTTTCCAGAGCACATACATCAAGCAGGGACAGTTAGGCTGCTGCTTCCTATCAGCATCAAAATGAATATTTTTGGGTAAAGGAAACAAATGGATGGTTTAAAGCTCTCCCCCGAATATGGCATTTACTGCTAAATTGGTCAATACAAATGCTGGGGAGGCCAGCATTGACTATCATAACAGAATACAAGCAAAATCACTAAGGGAAATACTGCCACTTATCCAACAAAACACCGAATAGGAGTGGGCAGAAAAGGGGAATCCAAACTAACGCATCTACTATCTCGTGGAGTGTGCTTCTTAATTATGCAGCTTCACCATAACATACAATCCTGGCTACATTTTATCTAATACCTGTGGATTTTTTAGTTCCTAAAGAAAACAGATTTTATATAAATAAAAAAGCATAAAGCATATCTATGTATACCTGAATAAAATACATACTTACGCATGTTTCTACCCTTTTCCTAGAGCTAGCTCTCATGTCACACAACATGCCACAAACCTGTGCCACCCTTCTAGGCAGTGAGACCTTTGCTTTATAACTAACAGAAAATTGCCAAAATTGGTGAATTCACCTATGCTGAGCTCCATTATGCTGCAACTATGATGCTCTCTGTACCTGAGCTATCTCATTTAAAGTTACCTTAGATATATTTAGACACTACTTACAGAGATTGCTGGGCTGATGCATATATCATATGGTCTGAGTAATACCTTACGTTTTGAGTAATCTAATTTTCTCCTGTGTGAGCTCCTGTAAAGTGAATTGTCGTTATTATGAAGAGTAATTGAGCCAGGCCAAACACAGAATTACTGTATGCACTTACAATAGTCATTACAATAGCAACATACGGAAAAAAAATGTTGGCAGCTATCAGCTGTGCCCCCTCTACTCTTGCAAACATCAGAAAACATCAACATTTTGAGAAGGTAGCCTGCTAATCTGATTGAATGCCACATACACTTAGGAAACAAAGAGATATGCCAAGCCTCACTGTACGTTTTCTTTTTTTTTGTGGAGCTTCTTTCATAAGAAATAAATTCCAGCATTTGTCTGATCTCAGTCTGAAAAGGGAATTCTTACTGAAGAGAACTGAAAGGTGTTTTTATGCTGCTGTTTTATACTCCAAAGTGGATCAAAAAGCCTTTACTGATAATCGTGCCCAAACAAATTGACTTTGAGATCAAGGTTTCTAAATGTTATTTTCAAAAAGGGCAGTAAGCAAAATCTAGGCAACTGAATCTTGCCAAATAGATATTCTTGCTGCTTTTCAGAGCAACTTATATTTTACACAATGGAAGGTCCATAGCAGGATGAAAGTCTGTGCCTAGAGGGTCTCCAGAAGGCTCCCTGTTCAGGGTGGTTTGCATCTCTCCACGCTACCCTATCAGTAAGACTTGGTAGCTGCTACATGAGGTATGCAGGGTTGGCCTGCATCAAATCCAAATAAAACTAACAGACCAGTCCATAAACAAGTGATAGGAGGATATGGGTGACTTAGCAACCCTGTAAATCCAAAGATTTTGTGGGACACTGTCTTTTCCTACTTCATGGTTGCCTGCTAAAGGGATTCAAGTTTCATAAAACCTACTAAAGAAAACCAACCTTCAGGAAGACAGTTGCAGTCTGGCAGTAACCATCTCCTTTTGCAGTTGATCTCTATGGGGACCTGACTAAGTGACCATCTTAGAGTACATTTGCAGTTTCGCACAAAGTTTGATTTCATAGCTATATAAGGACCATAATTCCCAGGCCTACTGTTGCCATTAGAGCTCTAAACCAGCTGTGTCTACAAACTGCAGTAAGCTGAGATTACTTGGCACCTTCCAGTCCATGAATGGAATCGGAACATGAGATAGGGCAGGGATTGTTGAACTACATAACTTCCATCAGTTTCTCTTATTCCAACCACTTTCTTGTACAAATTCTGAACTCTGTTAATTAGAAGCAGAAGAAAAGATAAGGATCACATCAAACTGAACTTATCAGTGTGTGTTAAACAACCAGCATGAATGAGGGCCTCATTGCTTTGTCATACTTCACTCACAGGGTACTTCTAGGGATTTTTTTGGTTCAGTCTCCATGACACAGGCACAAATATCACCAAAATTACTTTTTCAGCCTTCTGGTTTGCATCCCTCCCAACAATACAGCTTGATTGCTTGCTCCTACCCTGTCCTGTTTCTAAAGCGACATCTGGGTCTCTGCCTTACTAGAATCATAGAGTCATAGAATCAGTGAGATTGGAAGGGACCTTTAAGATCATCAAGTCTAACCATTAACCTACCCTGACAAAGAACTACTTCTAAACCATGTCCCTAAGTACCACATCTACCCTTTTCTTAAACACCTCCAGGGATGGGGAATCCACCACCTCCCTGGGCAGCCTGTTCCCATGTTTAATAACCCTTTCAGTGTACAAATATTTCCTGATATCCAATCTAAACCTGCCCTGACAAGACTTGAACCCGTTTCCTCTTGTCCTATCCCTTGTCNNNNTCCAGCCTGTCCAGATCCCTCTGCAGAGCCAACCCACCCTCCAGCAGATCAACACGCCCACCTAGTTTAGTGTCATCTGCAAACTTACTGAGGGTGCATTCGATCCCCTCGTCCAGATCGTTGATAAAGATATTAAAGAGAACCAGCCCCAGCACCAATCCCTGGGGGACACCACTTGTAACTGGACACCAACTGGATTTAACTCCATTCACCACCACTCTCTGGGCACGGCCATCCAGCCAGTTCTTTACTCAGCGGAGAGTACACCTCTCCAGGTCATGAGCAGCCAGTTTCTCCAGGAGAATGCTGTGGGAAACGGTGTCAAAAGCTTTGCAAAAATCCATGTAGATGACATCCACAGCTTTTCCCTCATCCACTAAGTGGGTCACCTTATCATAGAAGGAGATCAGGTTTGACAGGCATGACCTGCCTTTCACAAACCCATGCTGACTGGGCCTGATCACCCTGTTCTCCTGCATGTGCCGTGTAATGGCACCGAGGCACCAAGGACTAGTGGACTAGTGGACTCATTAAGAAACTACTAGTTTCTTAATGAAGAACACCAACTACTAGTGGACTCATTAAGAAAATCAAAGGAATCAACATATATGGCTCTTGAATAAGTCCTAGCTACAATGAGATACCTGACTTTTACAGTGGATTCCGTCTCCAGGAATCACCTGATGATATCAGAATCCTGGTGTCATTTAAAATACACAAGTGTGCACACACACTTTTACAGAAATAATACACACATAAAAAAATGAAATCCAGATTCCATCAAAGTCAGTTAGAAAACTCATTTTAATTGTGCTGGAGCCAGGATTTCAGCCTGTGAAGCTTGTAATTGGAAACTTTTTCTGAATGATTTAAGACTGAAAAATTAATGCATTGATGAGATATTTGAAGATGCTCATTAACTTCATGATTCTGCTGAGCATTTATAAGCCTAAATATATTTACCCTTCTCTAACTGCATCTCCAATAAAATAAGACTGAGATTTGAAAGCCAACTGGATCCCCCTCTGCCAGTAACTCTTGTTGCCTTAAAAGCAATGCATATACAGCAATGCAAATTCTGTTAAGCCATAACTCCCATTATCTTCTTACTCTTTAAGACACAACTGAGGGCTGTCTCCAGCCTTGCTACAGCTTAATTAACAACTCTGTTGACAGACAAGCTATAAAAGAGCATCTGTAGATCTGCAAAGGAAAAAAGATTTTAAAAGTAGCAGAGACATACTTGCATGCTTGAGTAAAACATTAATGTTTTTAATTGGAAGTTGGAAAGTCCAATTTTAACAGTACAATTTCCCTTACATGGAAGCAAAGCAAGTCAAATGATAGATGCTTTGTGATCTAACTTGAGTGTATTTGTCAGGCTGAAGTCCTTTCCCTTCCTCTGTGGAAGAAATGAGATGCATTAGCCCACACCCCAGTATACGTTTACGTCTTCCATTCCTTAACTGCCCTGAAACTCCTTTCCCAGCTGCTTCCAGTGCTTGATCTGAAAGGGAACAACAACCTAATGATCACAGGCTTGCCCCCTTTCCACAGAGTTTAGGCAGGTGAGCACTTGGGCTTTCTTTACGACATTCTTTCCTTTGGACAAGGAATGCAGCTTTTTTAGTTAATCTCAGAGGTCACTTCATCTTTCCTCATCCCCGTTACAAAATGTAGCTTTGAACTCATGTAACACTGGAAAGACATATTTGCAGGGGAAGGTATTTACCTTCCCTTGTTCAGACCATCAAACTTACAAAAAATAGACATTCTTCTTGAGTCATTTTGACTTCCCATTTTCTAGCTGCTTATCAAAGGCAACTGCTTCATTGATGTTAGATTCCCACATGCAACTCATAGAGGGTTCTCTGTCACTTCAAGAGAGGGAAGTGGCATGAGGAATAATCACAAAGCCAAGAGAAGACAGTGACAGTATGTACTTCATGCAATGCTTTTTCTCCAGGGGCTGTCTATCATGTTTTACCTACTTGTATGAAGTTGTGTACATCTGCAGTAGTCTGGGCTCAAAATTTCAAGGGGCAAAGGAACGTAAAGCTCTGCTATAAACCATAATTGTGTGCAACTGCCAGTCTGAACTCCATTTGAAAAGGTAAACTTGAAACAGCAGTTCCTTACCCATGTTTCCAGTCCACACAAGCTGTACAAGCGCTTTACATAGTCACTGGATCCATTATTTCTCCTCTTCAGAAGCCCTGCGCAGGCAAGAATGGTTGCTGCACTGTTCCCACAGTTCTGCTCACATTTTGTCAAAATAGGAAGTAAGCATGAAGCAGAGGGTATTTTTTAATCAAGAGAATAGCACGGCTAACAATTAGAACTTCCCCCGAAGATGGGAAGGTTTTTGTGCAACAAGATGAAAAGGGAGTCAAAGTCAAGAATATTTCTTAGTGAAAGAGATTGATACCACTATCCTGAGGCAAATCATCATTGGTATAATCAAAAGCAGCAGCCGTCAGGGGATAGGAACAGTGTCATAGATTGCCTGACAGAACATGACAACTTGGTTCATAAATAGCTGCTTCTGTGAAAACAGATCCTACAGCATAGAGGCAAAAACATATTGCAAAGGGATTCAACTTTATGTTGTGCTAGCCTCATTCTAATTAACACTCTAGTCCTCGGGCAAAAGAAGCCCTCTTCTCCATCCCACATTCCAGATTTCTAGTGTCTCATATCTTCTAAAACAAAAAAGACAAGGTTTGTTTTTCTAGATGAAACCAATCTATCAAATCAGTATAGTCAAAACTACTTCACGAGGACAGCCAGACTCTGCCCTAGCAGCACCAAACTAAGCAGGAACTTCAGTAGAGGCTATTTTTCATCTCCACTTACTGTTTTTTTAGCAGATTGGCATAGCATGCAAGGATATTTCTGAGAAATGCAAGACACCGCTGGGAACTAGGTCTATAAAAAGGAAATGAAGTAGGAATAAAAAACTGCAGTGTATTAGAATGAGTATGCACATGCAACGTGAATATATCCATTTTTAATGACACTTTTTATAACTGCCAGTGAAGTAGAAGGTTATGGATTTCTAATTCTGAGAGAGTGATAACAGAAAATGATGTCTTCTTTAAACAAGGTCACCCTTACAGAGTGGGCATTTGCCCCAGCCAGCTAGATATTGCTAGTCCAGTGAACACAGTACAGGAAAACACTGCATGTTCTTAAGCAGAGCTATGCAAAGAAGATCAGTAACTATTTAAGGAGAACTGATTAAATTTTGTGCATACCAGGCTATGTTGTCACAATTGAAGCATTGCACCTTCAGTTTTTTGTAAAGCTGTGGCTCTCAAATGGCATGGATACCAATCACAAACTTTTCCATTTAATCCTTATTTTTCCTCGGTTTTATTGCAGGACAAATGCAAGAAAATGTTACCTAACATTCCTGCAGTGTTAAATAACAGACCCAAATGCTAACTGAGGTAAAAAAAGAAAATATTTTGACATTTTATGCAGTGGAGATAACAATCAAAAGAACGGTTCCAGTACTTTGTTGCTCCAATAATTTCCTATGCTTATGCTGACAAATTTGTCCTTGGAGATTAAGTTTTAAGATTACTGTGTAGGTAAGAGTCTAGAGCCTGTGCTGCTTTTTATTTGCCTTCCTGAGGTCATATGTACAACTTTACCCCTCCGTATTACAAAAACATCTAATTCTACCCAGCTTTGATGCAGTTTAGATATTTATTCTTACAGAAATGCAACAAGGGGTACCTAAAGGATCCAGTTCCTGGGCTAGGCCCCAGGCTCTTTGGATACGCCAGCAGAGGCAGTGAAACGAAAAAATCTCCCGAGTATGTGCGAAGCACAGGGAGAGTCTGGCTGAGAGGGAGGGAACAGGACACTGTTAACAGCTCTTGGACATCGTCTGGGGAATGGGATAGAGGTAAGGGAGGCAAAGGAGACTTCTGAGCAGCAGCGGTGCGACGCGGGTGGCACCCCTCCGCTCCCCACAGGCCTCGCCTGGGGCGGCAGGGCCTGCAGGCACCAACAGCCCCAACCAACAGTCCCAGGGGGTGCTTTTAGAAAAAGCGAATTAGAATCATAGAATTACAGAATCATTTTGGTTGGAAGAGACCTTTGAGATCAAGATCCAACCCTTAGCCTAGCACTGCCAAATTACCACTAAACCATGTCCCTCAGAACTACCCTTACCCATCTTTTAAATACCTCCAGAGATGTCGACTCAACCCCTTCCCTGGGCAGCCTGTTCCAATGCTTGATAACCCTTTCTGTGAAGAAATTTTTCCTGAAGTCCATTCTAAACCTCCCCTGGTGCAACTTCAGGTTGTTTCCTCTTGTCCTATCGCCTGTTACTTGGGAGAAGAGACCAACCCCCACCTCTCTACACCCTCCTTTCAGGTAGTTGTAGAGAGCGATAAGGTCTCCCCTCAGCCTCCTCCAGGCTGAACAACCCCAGCTCCCCCAGCCCCTCCTCACAGGGCTTGTTCTCCAGACCCCTCACCAGCTTCGCTGCCCTTTTCCGAACACCCTCCAGTACCTCAGTATCTTTCTTCAATTCCCCAGTACTGCACTTCAGTTTTCTTCCGCTCTCCCAGCAGGTCAGCAGAAGGGGGGTGCAGCGAGGCTGCGGCAGAACAAAACCAAGGGCATGGAGGAGGCCCGGCAGCTGCCGCGCTGCCCCAGGCCGTGCCGCCTCCCTCCGGCCTCCCCAGAGCCCTGAACACGGCTGAAGCGCCTGCTCTCACCGACTCGCAGGGCAAACCTCCCCGGCAACTGCAAACCGAACTAACTCGCCGGGAGTGAAGCTTTTAAGGTTAGAAAAAGTTTATCTAGTGGCTATCACCAAAATATTTTACGGAAGTTTGCGTGTTCCAGCACAGGGCCGCAAGCAAAGATGCCAAAATATAGCTGTTCAAGTGCCATCTGTGGGCTCAGCTCTTTGATAAATATTTATACTAAAGATAAGCTGACAAGCTTATGTGAAGGGACGGCTAATTAATCTCTCTAATTTTACAGTCCTCCAATGATTTCAGCTAAGGACTCTTCTTTCTTTATATCTTTTCCCTCTGGCAAGTCCACTTCTAACAGACCTGTCTGCTTTCACACACCTTTTTAAATTGTTGTGGTGAGTTTATTTTACACAGAATCTGTGTTGCTTGACAGGGCAGAAGGACTGTTTGGGTTCTCATGCGTTTACATTGCGATGCAGATAAAAGGGTATGCTGCGCACTTGGCTGCATGGCATAGGCAGGCTTTCAGGATTTTCTTTTAAACCAAGATCAGTTGGAAATTTAGGGGATAGGATTGCAGGACTATTTCATAGTCTAATTGCTTGTTTTCTCTGTGATTTGGATTTTCACATGCAGCTCACCTCATGGGAAAGCTATAGGGATAATTCCTGAGGTCTTCTGAAAAAGTCTCATGAAAGGCAACTGAAAAAAATTAAGCATAGTTATGAAATAGTTCCAGCCTATCATGCAGAAAACAACATCAACATCAGAATATAGAGTTTCAGTCTCTGCTGCCCTCACAGTGAGAGGCTCATCTGCTTGTTACAGTGGGAGGGTGGCATGTCAGTAGTGGTGATCCTGGATGAGGAAAGAAGGATTTTGGTTTATTTAAAAGGTGTCGTTGAATAAAAGAGCAACTTGCAGCGATTGCTGCAAGAGAAAATCACGATTTTCAATTTTAATAATATTCAAAATAGTCTAATTAAAATCTGAATTTTGCTTTGTTTTTCTTTCTCTGATAAAAACCTGGAAGCTTGTGACTAGCAATTATAAAGATGAATAACTGCATAATAAATACTAATCTGAGCCTTGGTAATTAGACCCTGCAGCATTTTGATTTTTAAATGAGAATCTGTTTCTGAATGAGTAGACAAGAAAGGCAAGCAGTGTATAACAGATGTAAAGAAGTAGCCTACAGTCATCTTTGTACAAGACTGGTGTATGTATGGTGTGCCTCAGTACAGAATTTATGCTGTATTTTGCCACAGGGAACTTGATAATATTTATTTGTACTCAGCTATAATCTAAAGGCAGCTGTCATAACAGATAGGGCTTGGATGTGACAGTCTCAAATGTAGTCAAAATAAATAAGGTGCCTAGGATCTAGCCACAAAAGCAAAGGAGCTTAGGAATTGGGCGTAGAAATTCTTGTCCCTCATGTCACACTCTGTACCTTGCAATAAAATGCAGAGCAGATAACTGTTCAAAGTGAAGTTATATGTGCAGTTACTTGCCATTTCATACAGTCAGTAATGTTATGTTCGTACTACAAATTAAACCAGATTCAGGCACATAGTAGGAGTCTTGTTAGATTTCTTTTTTAAACAAAATGTTAAATTCCTAGACTAGAAGCTGGACCACACTCTAATACTTAAAGAACAACATCCCCATCTGAGTTGCTTATATTCCTAATCCTAGAATTCCAGGAATAAGTATAGGAATTTATGTAAATGATTACTTTGTAATCATCATGTAAATGACAAAAATAAAATGATTACTCTCTATTATACTCCTTGTAATATGGATATGTAAGGGAGTATTTTCTGCTGGATCTGTTGAAGTGTATTAGAAATAAACTTCCTTCAGCTGCTTGTTCACATAATAGCACCTCAGTTGATTAAATGAACCTCAGAAAATTGCTGCTTGGAGGCTAAGAAAAATCCACAAACCCATGCTTAAATTCTGCATGGATCTGGTTATGTGCAGCATGGATAGCTCTATTTTCACATCCTTTATTGAAATTAATTACTTTCTCAAGAAAGAAAAAAAAGCAAGTTAATGAGGAATTTATTTTATTGATGTGTGATATGCATTTAAAGAAAAATTTTGAAGACAGAAAAAATAATGAAACTCAGTACAAAAAAAAGAAAATCTAAACTTTTTCTGTTCTGAAGCAGCTCTCAGGAATAGAGTAAATTCAGGGTTTAAAAACTGCATGAGCCTTCACTTGTCAAACCTATGATGTTTTCCCACCAATTAATGTACTGAAATTTTACAGCACTTGTACAGTGGATTTAAGTATAATAGAACTTATTTGGCTTAATTTTCTATTCAATATTTTGACTTTCAGCTTATTTTAGTCTTGTTCTTTCAAGTGAGAATGAAGATGCCTCTTCTGTGGATAGGAGCAAGCCCTAAATAATTCAGTATTCGCATCTTTTCTTTGACCTTGCTTATCCCATTTGCAAGAAAACCAGGCATCACTGATAAATTGAGCTCAGTGACTGCTGAAGTATTGATTCATTATTTTCTTGTACTTTTGCCATTGTATCCATGTGCTGAGACTTGATTTAGACTAGAATTCTGTTTTGTGGGAAGGTCTGCCATGTGCTTCCATGCTCCCTTGAAGAGCAAAGGTCCTACTTCCTACAAACTGCTGTAGAACAAATACTATTGAACATGTTAAATCCTGGTTCATTTAAGTGAAAATAGATGAATAAGATTAAATGTATGGCTTGGTTGAGAATTAGATTTTTAAAATTCAAGAGCACTGAGGTGTCACTCAACCTCTTTTCTAATCAGAGCTCTGTTCAGATATCTAGGTATTGGGCAGGCTTACATTTGATGTATTTGGTTTGTATTTTGCAGGCTTTGTTTTGGTAAAGGGCTTGTTGACTGATGGTAATCCTGAGTGTTTACTCATTTAAATGGCTTATATTCAGTGCTTTTAGACTTGGAAAAAATGAGCTTATGCCAGCTCTGTCCTATTAAAAATTATGATTAGTCTGAATCATCATTGGATTTTTATCAGTCTTATTTTCATTCCTTATGTGGAAGGAGAAAAATACACATTGTAGATTCATCCAGTTTTTTTCATCCTCTGTTACCTGCAGCGAGTAGCAGCTTCCAAAAAGATGAGTTCCTCTGGTTCTGACCTACTCCTTTACCTACATTCGGTGCCCCTTGCCTTCCTGTTAGCTCTATGCTTCCACTACTTACCTTCTTCAGGCATGTCCTCTTTGAGCTGATTCAAATAACTAACCAGACATAAAACTAACTCAGAAAAATAAAATGGATGTGCTTTTGCTGCAGTGACAAGCTGAATCAGCTAACAAAGGGGTTTGAGCGCACTGGTGCGAGGAGGGAGATGGAGGAAGCAGCAGTATCTTGTCCTTCCACTACAAAAGAGCAGGTAGTTGGATCCAAGTTCCTTTTAGGATCACAACTTCACAACTTGGATAGCTTCTCAGTTCTTTGACTTGGCTTGCTAACTAGCAGGATAGCAAAGCATTTAAATGGGAGAGGTTGCTGGATTGCAAAAGCCAGCAGTGGGGTCAGGCTTGCACAGACACCTGTGAATTTATTCTGCTCAGCTCCCTTTCTTGCCGCTACGCTCTGATTTTTGCTGAGTTAATTCTCTGCTACCTTAGTGAACCAAAGCCCCTTACGGAGGGATTCAGTGAATGCTGGTGCTGGCACTGGAAGCAAGCAAAGGGAAGGAGGTAGTTGTGGAGTGCTCCTTTTTTAGTGACACCATCTTACAAACTCAACCCTCTTTGCCCAGTTGAACAGTTTCATTAGCATCAGGCTGCAACTCTTAGTCTCATGAATTGCTGGAGTGATAACAATCTGAGAAAATGCATCTTGGTAGTCCAGGTGGAGGGAAAAAGAGAGGAATGGGGAGATGGAAAGGACATGCTTTATTCTTTTTCTGTACAGCAGCATCCATTTCCGTTGTGTTTCAAACTTTAGATCTGATAATATGCTTAGCAGTGGCCGCTAACACAGATAGGAATGTAATAACTTGCTCTGTTCTCTCTGTCTTCCAATTTGATTCTAACAATAAGTATGCTTCAATTTTGGTTACTTAATTTAATTCATTAGCAACCAACAAGACAGAGCTAATATCTCCTTTTTTCCATTTAAAATATAGAGCCTGAGTTGACTTTGATGGATAATCCAACCCAAAGTTTAAGAACAGAAAATTAAATCCTGAGGATAGTCAAAATATTTATTAAAGCCATGGATCTATTTAAACCATAAAATTTTAAATGATAATTGGAATGCAGTCATTTACGTTCATCTCCGAGTCTTTTCCTCCACTTCAGCACTACAATTTTTTTTTTTCCATGATAAAGATATTTTGGTAACGCAGGTATTTAAATCTAGATACCTCACCCTGTTCATGTGATCCCTATCCTTTTATCCTGGCATTTTTTTCTTGGTCTTTTGGCTGTAATCAGGTAAGTATCCAGCTGATCCAATAGGTTTGTTCATCTTTGACTATAATATTGAATTACTGTCAAAATATGATAACTTATTTGCATCCACTTAGTGCTACACTCACTAGTAGTATAAAATAATGTGGTAACCTTATTATTACCGGTAACTGGTATATAAGCAAGATTACTAGGTTTTAGTCCTAGGATAATTTAGTTTTAATGTGCAATCAGATGATGTGGAATGAGACTGTGCTGTTAAACAGATGATTCTTTGCTCTCTTCAGATCAAAGAAACAGTAAGAGAAATCACCAGGAGGTGATTACTAGGATTACCTGTAGCTAAGCACATATTTGAAAAAAGTCTCCCTGACTTTTTTTTAAGCTTTCTCCTATTGTTTCCAGGAGAAGGATTTGGCAACATTCCTCTGTAAATCAATCATTACAGCCCGGGTCTGAAGCCAAATGAAATAGATAAAAATTTCTTTGACTGCCCAAGGAGATAATACCCTGAGTGCGGTGTGTAGTCTTGGTGATAAAACCTGTTTCGTTGCTAAGCTTTTTTTAAACGCTGCTGTCACACTAGAATTGGGGAGAAGCTTCAGAATTGTAATCACAAGTGAACAGACCTGTACCACAGTGGGACTCTTCTGCCTCTCTGTCAGTGCTCTCACACTTCCTGAAGCATAATTAAATTTTGGTATTTGTTTCATATGTTGGTTTTCTTCTCCATCTTTTTCACTCTTGATTTATTTTTCTGTTGTTACCCTTCTTTTATACTCAGTGATTTTTCTTTCTGGCCTTTTATTATATTTACACAGATTTGCTCAAAGGCTCATAGGAATCCTAGGAAACTCTGCCTTCTGGTAGAGAATATAAGATGTGCTATGAGGTAGGGGAAGTGCTTTGTTATAACATTTTTTTCAAAAAATCACTATAGACTGCTGCCAACAGCTTCTGTTTCACTTAAGTGCCTTCCATTGAGAGTCTGGTCTGCTAAGTGACAATAACCTTTGTGCATTTGAGAAAGCAATACTTGTACATTGTAATTGTAAAAAAATGGCATACTCTCCGCTTTCTTTCTAAAGCAGTACATCTGCAGCTCTACAGCTAGGCAATAAGTAACCCTTGTTTCAAGAGGTACTTTGTTTCTTCTTGCTGTAAATATAGCTATTCTCCTGATCAGGGTCATAAATATAAACACTCTAATAAATTAATGCTTTCTCTTCCACTGCCCTGAACAATTTTACTCCAGCTCAGCTAGTTCTGATAACAGCCTCATAAAGCTATGAGTTGCTGCTTGTGACTCTCGGGGTATGTGGTGCAGTGACACTGAGAGTCACCGATAGAATGCACCCAATATATACTGGATTGTCTGTTTACAAAAATCTATACCAGGTTGTAAGAGCAAGGATAAGAAGGAGCTTATCAGAATGTTACAGGGAGAGAATACAATCCAGGTGATGAGACCTTCCTCAGTCTTAAAGTAGAACTGTTCAAATTACCCACTTAATTATAGTTGGATTCAGAAACAGAAAATGGATAGCATGTTTAGCTCAAGGGAAAGTATGCATGGAAAGTTCTGGATGATTTCTTTTAACCTGGTTAACTTTTAACTTGGTTGTGGAAATCATATTTTTTCCATGATTGGAACTATGAAGTCCTTGAAAGCATATCTTTTCTCTCATATTTCAGGGGTAAAGGTACAGATTTTGCATAAAAAGCTGATGCTTATCAGCTGATAAAGATATCAGCTCTCACCTAATCATATCTTTAATTCCAAGAAATTCACATATAAAATCTCATCTCTCTCCAAATACTGATAAAGCTATTTTGGTCCAGTGAGGCATTTTTGGTATATGAAGGTATTAACATCTGTTATCTTGTCAAAATTAGGTGTAGACAGCGCAAATAACTTCTGTGAAAGTGAGATGTCCAGATTTGCAATGAGACCTAGCATTTGTATCATGACCTAACATTAAAGTCACGATTTTCAACCTAGTATAAGGTGGAAATAATAGTTAAAGAAATTGACTGAATGCCTAGCTGGCTTCAGAGCAAAACATTTGCTAATTGTTACAGGACCCCTTCATGTGGGAATTTGAGACAACTAGGAGATTCCCTGCAAGCAGCTCCTGCAGTGTGTAAGACAGTTCATAGGTACTATATGCATGCCTCAATGTGTTGATTACGAAGCTTGGGAGGACCAGGGGACAGCTGTATGTAAGAATTTGGCAGAACAGCAGTTCAGGGAGACTCGCCCAGCCCAGATGAAGACATCAGGGACCCTTGTTGCCATTCAGACAGCAAACAAGAGATTCTGTTGAAGAGATTCTTCATGTGAGTGTTATGGTATGCAAAAGATCCCGGTAAATTAGGGGTTTTAATGAACTCTGTGTCTGTACAACACTAGAGAAGAATTATGTCATGATATGAAGTTACACTAAGATTTGAGGGCTTTGTCTCAGACCCTTTCAGTTTGATTTATGTAGCATTGCAGATGTGAGCCTGCACATGGCTCCTCTAGAAACCAAATAATGCAATAGAGGACATATTTCTGTGTAATACATGTCACTGATTATAGATGGCATATTAATATGCATCAGTGGAAGAACATTCATGAGTGAATTTTATTAATCAGTTGCTCAGTACATGCTAAAAATTATCACTGGTGCACTATAACAAGATTCAACATTATACTGGTTCATCAGTAAGATTTCTGTTAACCAGCCAAGTCTGTAGCCCAGTATTTAATACAGCATTTTTTCTTTACATTATTCCCGAATAACTGAGTCTTAGAACTAATTCCAGATCTCACAACTATCATAAAGTATGGCCAAAGTCTATCAGTAGGGAATGTAGTTAAGCCTTGTGTTCGTGCCCAGGTAGTATGCTGAATTCCTGAGTCTGTACCTGTGAGTGGCATTCACCAGTGATACTTGCCTGTAAGAGGTTGAAGGCTTGGCCATACTATAAAATTCTATATTCAGAAGTGATTAGATGCAGTAATTAGCTGATGTTCCTGCCAACAAATAGTCTTTTCAGTGTCATGTCACCAGCTTGTATGTGGTGCTCAGGACCGCACCACTGGCTTTCATAGAATCATGAAACTCACAAAGTGGCTGAGGTTGGAAGGAACCTCTGGAGGTCATCTGGTCCAACCCCCCTGCTCAAGCAGGGCTACCTGGACCCAGTTGCCCAGGGCTGTGTTCAGATGGCTTTTGAGTATCTCTGAGGAGGGAGACTCTACAACATCTCTGTGCAGCCGGTGCCAGTGCTCAGTCACCCTCACAGTGAAACTGTGTTTCCTGATGTTCAGAAGGACCCTTCTGTTTTAGTTTGTGCCCATTGCCTCTTGTCCTGTCACTGGACACCAGTGAAAAGAGGCTGCCTCTGTCTGCCTTATACTCCCTCCCGTCTTTGGTATTTATATATATTGGTGAGATTCCCCCTGAGCCTTCTCAAGGCTAAACAGCCCCAGCTCTCTCAGCATTTCCTCATGCTCCAGTCCCTTGAGTGGCCTTTTACTGGTCTGTCTCCAGTAGCTCCATATCCCTCTTGTACTGGGGAGCCCAAAAGTAGACATAATACTTCAGGTGTGACCTGGGTTCTGCCTAGGGAACTGATGGATATTCTGTGGACAAGGTCCAGGATTTTCAGAGAACTCCTGGGCAGGAATCTCCCAAAGGGCAGCCAAGAGAGGTGGTAGTCTCTGGGTTGTGCTGTTTTTCCAGGGTGAAAGCAACTTTAAACTATATAACTAATTTTGGAAAGAGAAAATGATGTATCAGTGTGTTTTCCTGAGAATTTTCTTGGCAGATGGAGCCTTTTGGCTGATATCTTTAGTCCTGTTTTCTGGAAGAGGATAATGGCAGTGGAAAGCTGCTTCAGTGAAGGGCCTTAGATAGGGTCAAGGCAGGAACAGTAACACTGTCAGAAGCAGACTCATTGATAGGAAGTGACAAACGATCCCGGAGTATGTTTACAGGCATGGAAAGATCTTGCCCACTGTGCTTGCTTCAAGGTTTAAAAGTAGCTCAGCTGCTACAGTTCTAGGAGACATTAAATATAGGGTATTTACTCTCTAAGTCTCTTTGCCATCACCCAAGTTTTGTAGCTGCAGGTTCCTGGCTCCAGCAGGGATAGGGTTAATTTTCCACAGGCTCTGTCAGGGGCACAGGTATTCCATCCCAGGGGAGCCGTGCCCAGTGGAGCTGCAGGGGCAGGAGGCAGGAAGTGACTGCTTGGAGCCAGAGGTGGCGTCCAGGGTCCATCGGTGAGCAGCAGTTCTGTAATCGTGTCTGTCTGTTCCTTTGTCAGTGTTATTGTTGGTGTTTTCTTGTTTCCTTTGCTGTTCTGTTAAACTGCCTTTGTCTCAACCCATGAATTTTGCCTTTTTCTTTCAATTTTTCCATGTATTGGGGAAGCTTGACAGAGCGGCACGTGGTTCTTTGTTGCCGTCGGAGGCCAGACCACGACAGCAATTTCACCACAAATTCTGCTGCTTCTCTAACACTCACAAATATCAGGTGAAGCTCATGACTTCAATTTTCATATGAGCACTTACAGAGTCACAAAGGCATTTTCTGAAACATTTTGTGGAGGGCAATCAGCTGATGTCTACTACAGCAACGTTTTACTAGACCCAGCTATAAGAAGTTAGCAATCAAATGCATAATTTCTTAAGTCTCTTATTCCTACTCTCACATTAGGCATATCAAAATTACCAGGTTTATCCATACTGACATTAATGTATTTATCTACGTACTGAGCTGTCTGAAGAACGATTGCCCCAATGTGTCTGGAAGGGCTGTTGTGGTTCTTCAATATAATGTTTTCCAAAAAATGATGCCATGCATATTTCTGCATCCAGTCACATACTCTGATTTTTGGTTTTCCTTAGAGTACCAATGAATAGCTTTTTTGTCTGTTCTCACTTGTGAAGATCTTGACTATAGTATGTTACTGTACCTTTCTAAAACATTTTACACGCTGTATTACAAACGTGATTTAAAAGTTGCTGGTATTACATCTTACAAGAAAACATATCAGTGATGTGCGTGTTGATTCCTGTGCTGTGTTTAAGGATGCAGTAAAACCTTCAGGGTATGTACTGCTCACAACATTAGACCAAGCAAAAATTCTGACTGCCAAACTCCAAGTGTAAAAGGATCCAGTAAGATAATTCTAGTGGTGAAAAATGGTGGGTATACTCTAGCCGGTTATCTTTTCAGGCAGCAGCCTAATGGGCATTGCAGACATGTTTTGAGTCTAATTAACGCAGCTGCATAAAAATCATGCACTTTGTTGAAAAGTGGCAGTAGGTAAGGGTAAGGAACCTTAAATGTTATGACTCAGCAATCTTAGATTACACAATAAATTTTGTTTTATCACCAAAGTCAAAGTAGGATTCCAGATTATTTCACTCTTGATCACGAACGTAAGAGCTGATATACTGGGATAGGTCAAAGACCTGTGTACCTTCTGTCTGACAGGAGTCAACAGGAGGTGCCTTGGTTAACCAGCGGCAAACTCTTCAGCTTTCAACAGCCAGCAATTTAGGGACTTCCTGAAGTGCTTTCCTTTCTGTTTAATATATACTGATCTACATCCACAATATATCTGCACAGTACTACCTGCCCTCTGCAACACTGTATGGAAGGAGTTTCAAAATTTTGTAATATTTCTTATAGCTATCTTTAAAACTGCTATCTGAAGATTTAACCAGGTGTTCTTAAATTCCAAGAAACAAGGAATAACTATTCATTCATGACCATTCACAGTTTACGGGTTACCTTTACCTAATATCCTCTTAGTCATTTCTTTTCCAGGCTGAGATATTTTAATCCACCTAAAGACTCTTTCCTTCTCCAAAGACTTGACTGTGCTTCTCTGATCATCTGTGTCACCACTTCAGCACCATTTCCAGATTTGTCTGAGATGGGGTAATCACACAGAGAAGCAGTGGCTGAGATGTAGTGTATAGGTACAGTGTACGGGTACAGTGATATAAGGAAGCTTCCTATTACACCTCTAACAACTCCTTTTTCTGTTGCTGAGAGTTGAGGTTGAGTCTGGGAAAAACCAATGGGTTCTGGGTTTACGTGGGTTTATGTTTGCTATTCACACTGACTAAAATCTTCATCCTAGTCTATTGTCATATCGTTTAAGGTGGTATTTCCCACTGCTCATTTCTAATTTAATTGAATCTGCTATTTTTTTGCCTGGTCACTTAGCGTTGTGATATCTGTGTAGCTCTGTGTAGTCTGTTAGGTTAGGAGAATTCTGAACAAGTCCAGTAACATTAGGACCTCTTGTCACTGGGGTGTTCATCCTCTCTTGCAAATGTTATATGAACATGCTGAACAGTGCAGTCCTTGAGAAATATTGAAAATAACCTCACTTTACTGTGGAAACTACTATGTTTTTGTTTTTTAACCTTTTCCTCCAAATTTCTGGTTTATGACAAATTTGGGGTGAAAAACTGTTTTGGACAAATTGAATGACATACGTCTTATGTCTTTTCTATTGAACTAGTAACTCCTGCAATTTTGGTCAGATATTTAATAATGCTTTCTGGGCTGCTTAAAGTTGTTAAAGACAATGTTTTGCTTATAAAATTGATATCTTTCTGCAATACACTGTCTACTTTAATATGTTTTTTGAGCGGTAAAAACACGGGAGGGGAAAATAGACCAATAGGGGAAATGCTCAAGGGAGAAGAAAGACAAGGGACAACTGTCAATTATCAAGTACCTCCACACAAAGCAACGCTTGCAATCAGAAAAGCCCAACCCATGTGGATAAAGCCGTCCCAGATGACTTCTTATATATAGACACTTAAGCTTTAAGTTGCTTGCCTTACAGATACTACTCTTAAGGTTACTGCTGATATGCTACTGATATTTATCTCTTTTTCTTGAGATTTGCATCATTTCTCTATTCTTTTGCCTGTTTTAAGGTGGCATCTGTTACATCTTTATAGCAAAATCCAGAGCTCCTAAAAGCAATGAAACAATTACACTAGATTGTATTGAACTGGCACAGCCGTACAGTGCTGGTGGAACATAAGATCCAGTATCATCTGATACCGTAGTCTGAGGTCAATGATTTTCTTTAGGGAAAAGACTCTTCAGACTTCAAATGTGTATTGAGGACCCTTACCTTACTGTGCTACGGTATTCAAAACTGGCACACCAAGCAAACAACAGGCTCACTTTTGTCATGCAGAAGGCTGTGCATCAGAAATAGAGAACAGGTTTATTTGAGGCTGTCCTTGCGCTCACGTGAGATATAAAACTGTTAAATATTTGGTAGTGTTTTCTGTCAAGTCTTATAGTTTAAGAAGCCAAAACATTCTCATGTATCTAGTTTTGAAATGATATGAATAGTTTTATACTCTAGGGATACAACTTTAACTTTAAACATCAAATCACTTGGCTGCTTCCATCATTTTTATTTGAAAGGTCATATGTACAATTTATTTCTATGGGAGTAGGATCACTGTTTATGTGAGCTCTTGTGTTTAGATACAATATGCTTTTAAATAAAGATCTGAACACATTTGCTGAACATTAGGGAACAACAAACAACAAACTCATATTACTTCTGATTATTTCATGTAAATCATGTCTGCAAAAGATTACTTGGTAGTGAAATGTTCTTCCCTATGCAAGATTTTGTACAAGATTGAGTTTTGTCTCCTTTTCACTTGGGACACTAAGACAGAAACTTATTTCTTATAGCACATGCTGTAGCTGCCAGCTGATTCAGCTGACCGCTCATATTAAGCTCTTCCCTGAATCTGTTGATCACTGTTAAGAACCTTTCACAGATGACTTTCTCTCAGGGCTTGATAACTGTGTTGAAAGCCTTTTTGTGTGGTCTGTAAAATACACGGCTTTTTTTTCTGCATTTGTTTTATGCTTCCAGAAAATGCACAGATGTGTGTCCATCTGCCTAAAATCAGCCATCCAGTGTAAAGCTATGTTTATATCCCTGCTTTGTTAGTTTTTTTCCCTGTTATATGCAGTGTCCTTGACCTTTCATCCAGTTGAAGATGCCGGTTTGTCTCAGATCTTATGTTTAAAGAGAGCTAGGATAATACAACACACACACAAAACTCTCTCCTTTTTGATAAGGACTGTGTATAGAGCCTTTTCCTGGAAAATCTTTCTTGCAATTTAAAACTCTCAGTTGCAATTTTTGAGTTAGGATTCCCCCCAAAAGTTGCAAATGTTCAATGGCTTGGACAGTTAGGACACTTTTATTGAAATGTGCATGTAGAAGCCTTTGATTGAGCATCCTTGCCTGGAAGTTTGGCTGTAAACCGTAATGACGGTGGATAAAGACAAAGAAACCTGTCAGGTTTAATTATCTGTGCAATATAACAACATTGAGGGAAATATTCTCCTCTGGCGCCCAATCCTCCTTATCTTTGGTACACATTAAAGCAGAGTGGCTGACTTTCTTTCATAAATTGCCTGAAGCATATTATCATGGGAAGCCTGTCATCCATGATTAAATGCAAATCTGCTTTGGGAATAATTACTTTGAAAATGCATGTAGGTAACAAGGTTGCATTATACCTCACGTTTCTCAAATTGGCTGGAGGCACAGGCCCTACTTTCAGCTGTTTGGCTGTTGTCGACGTCTGTTGCTTCTGAAAAAAATACATGCCAGCTTTTACTATTTTTCTTTAATTAGAGCAGTAAAGAGAATCATGAGAGTTGTAAGGAGTCAATTCTTGTAAGGAGTCAGTTCTTACATGCATAATATTTCTTTTTAAAATAATTTTGATTTTTTTTTAAGATTCTAAACCACTTTTTTTTTTCCCCCAGAAACGCAGATATTCTGGTTAAATAGAATGCAGTAATGGAAGCAGCTCTGTTTTGAAATAAGCTTTTCAAGAAACTATTGCAATTGGAGAATATAAAAGGACCATGTAAACTTTTTGAAGTAGTGTTATCAGCACTGAATTGCTAAGTAAGGTACTCCGAGATAGAGCAAATATAGAAGTGACTGAGTTAAAGTCAGTGCCCATTTCTTTTCATTGGTAGGGCAAACAACTCGGATGGAGTTGTGATTTCACATTTAGAGGAAATGACTAGACTGTTAAAATGCTTCCAAATACTATAAATAATTTCCCCTGTAGTGCCCTGAGTCCTAGCCAACACAGAACACTCAGCCCTTGAACACAAATTTGCTGAAGATTCAAAAAAATCATTTGATGAGGTTTCAGAGGAGTGAGCTATTCACCAACCTTGTAAACATTTGTCCAGCTTCATCCCAAATATATCACTGTCTGCTTCACCACACACATAAGGGAGCAGAAAAAACAAAAGTCAGAGAAAGTGGCATCTAAAGAGAGAAGGGTTACAGTTTCATGGTTTTTACAGATTGGAATAAAAGATCATTTCTTTTTAAAAGCCATACTGACATTATTTTGAATGTGAATTGCCCCCAGACCCCCTGCAGACCCTTTCAAAATACTGATTTTTAAAGAAGCAAGAAAAGACACTATCATGCATCAGTTCCTCTAAAAATCTGCAAAAGCCCAGATCTCGGACTCAGTGATCCTGGACTGGAGCTCCTATTTTGCTCTAACAGGCTGGTGCTCCTGTGACCCTCTAGGAATGGTGAGAAGATAAATAGAGAGATTTTGCAACAGCTATATACTAAGACTTGAACTAAAAGAGGGTGGTAGACAGTGAGAAATGTGTCTATTAAATACTTACTAGAACAGCTTTGGGAAGCCTACATGAGATCAGACACTGCTTTTCTTAACTGCCTGTTAAATTCTCTCTTTATTTTGTTGGTATCCAGAAGTCCAAACTGATAACCTATTTTTAGATATTTATTTGCATCGGATATGAGGCCAAATAACGATCAGTCTTCAGGCTTTACATCCATCTTGATTCCAGTTTGGATCGGCAACTTGGTTGTTTTTAAGAGTAGAATGTTTGAGCCCCTGGAATGCACTCCCAAAGGTAAACCTTACATCATAAACATTTAAAATGGGATCTGCAGCAGGCTTGACAGAGACCTTAGTCAATAACAATCCTCCCCTGATTGTGCAGTGCACAAATAATGACTCCACCAGTTTATTTCTATTTCTGTCTCCCATAGCTTAATGATTGTGGTCCTTTTGCCCCTGCTGCTGTACTTCGCGTGTACTTTTTTTTTTTTTGATTCTGCTCGGGGCAGGGAGGATGGATGCAGTAGTTAATGGCAGGTATAATGTTCCGATCATTACAGAATCAGATGTCACTTTGACATTTTTCTGACTCACTTGATGCCTTTGTGTCAGCTGCCTTCATAAGCCCAAGGGGCAAGACTTGCTTCATTAGTGGAAAGGGAATTTCAGGTGTATAATTAGTGGATGCAATGTTGGCCTGGTAACCATTGAAGTACTAAATTAAGAATCAGCAGAAAATTGAATTACTCAGACGGCTAATGGTTACAAGGATCACTTTTCTCACCTGTCAATTGCAATCTGTTCCAGTGCAAAAACCAAAGTTTGCTGGCAGAAGAATGCAACCCTTGCTGGTAGTTCCTGTTAGATGACACTGCAGGAATTTATTGAAAAGGGCATCAAAAAAGAAGAATATGACCCTTGTTGGTTCTTCACGTCACCCTAGGACATAATTCTAGTTCTCAAGACACATTTATGCTTTGCTATTTTAGCTACCTGCTAACTTACATGCTCTGGTTATTTGCAGAGCCTGCCAAGACTATTTAGATCAACACTTCCATATTTATTTAAATATCCTTCATCGATGATGGCACAATGTGATTGTCAAATTTTTCTGCAACAAAGACCCTATGTGAAAAAGGTGGCATTTTGTCCCACCTTGATTTGTGGGTGCCCCATGAGGAAACTAAGAGCTGCGGGCACAGTATGTAGCTAGCATGTTGGACTTGGCTGGGATCTACTCTGCTCTTTCACTTTACTTTGAGGTTTGCTCCATTTTTCGATCATTTCATTGCATCGTATCAGTGGTCAGGCAAATAGAGACATCTGAAAATAGACTAGTCAAACGGTCGATACTGCCTGTCACAAATAATTATCAGCTAATGGGATTCTGATGTTGGGCTATTTGCTGCTGTGCACACAGTAGCAATGACTGCAGGTGATAGAGAGTACAAGCCAAATGGCATTCATTTGCAATGAAAGAACGCTTGACAAGTCTACTCCATCACTTGTGCTGGCAACAGAAAGCTCATCTCTGCTCTTTCAAAACTGACTGTTTCCACTGTCCTATTTTTGGGACTTAATGCTTGTAACAATCCATATTTTCTTCCTTCAGGAGGGGAAGAGATCAGATTAAGATGAAACTCAAAGTAAACAGTCTTGGAATCTAAACTGGATTGCACTAACCCATAGTATGAGTGCTTTATTTTAATATACTGTAATTCTGGCAGCAATGTGTTGTGAAATGAAGGAAGGACCTGGAATAGGCTCCGATAGTAGGAACATATACCTAACATTGAGAGGAGTCTCAGGTACTCTTGTTCAACTAATTACACATTGTTAAAATGCCACTCCATTTTCTTATGTGACAAAGATATGTAAAATCCTAATAATGATCTTAGGATAGACAACTCTGTCGATATTTAAACAGATGAATTCTGTGTCTGTGGACAGATGAATGTACACATGTGATATTATTTTCTACAGTAAGTAGTATCTACACGAGCATCTACACAACAGTCCATAACCTTTCGACAAAGGACAGAAAAAGCAGTGAGACACTGTAAGATTTCTATTGCACTGCCAGCTGCCTGGGTTCAGAATTGACAGTCTGCACTAATTACTTGGTCGTCAAAGTTTTTCACTTCACTCCCTGAGGTCTGCCAGTGTTGAAGTGAGCTTAGGAGTCTGTGCAAGTTGCATGCAATTTGTGAAAGAGAAAATGTTATTGTTTCTAGCTGCTTAGAGACCAAGCAAAGCAAAATGTCCCTTTTAAATAACTGTTTTATACAAGGTGTGAGTTTTTTCATAGGACTACTGTGCCTGTCGGCAAAGTTGTCTCTAGAGTTGAAGGAAAAGCACTTGTGACCTGCAGGATACAAATCCCCTGTAAGTTTGGAACTGGAGAGAAACTCTTTTCTACAATTCAAGAAACATTTATTATAGAAAGCTACAGAAGTGTGGGTGCAAATGTTGCCTCACAGTAATGTGAGGATAATTACTCACGGCTCAAGGGCTTGGTTTTGACTGGATGTCGACACCAGCCTTCCTGCATAGATTTGGTCAAAGTCCCTACCTCTGGCAAGTGGGACATGCTTTGCTTTAGTTTAGGGCTTTTGGAAGAAGTAATTCTCTACTGAGCTCCTTTCTAGCCTCAATTTGTCTACCTAAGCCTGAAAGATTATTTACACTCTATAAATAACCTTAGAAACTTGCCACAGCAGCTCTTTTAGTAATGTCTTAATCATTTTTGTCTTTAGCAGTAGGTTTATATGGGGGAAGAACAGAGGCAGAGTTTCTGTTACTAACCTATTATATGCACACCTACATTTAGACTAATTATCTCTCAAAGTTAGGAAATATATTCTGCTCAAGGCCAACAAAACAAGGCTGGAGTTTGCGAAATTTAATAAATGGAAACATTAGAAATATTTTGAAAGGTTAAGGTGCCTTCTTTAGAAATTGCTTTTTCTTACAGGAAGACTCATATTTAGATGAGATCTGCCTTAAAAAAAATGAGCTTACTTCTTAAAAAAATTACTTTTCGTAGTCTGACTTCTATATGTAGGTAAGAAATATGATATTTAATGAACTTGGATCTTTACGTTTTGGTTTAGTGAGGCTTTCTTTTCCTTAGCCTTTGAAGGAAAAAATATGTTAATTAGATCAAAGCTGTGGAAAGCATCTCTAAAAATGTTCATCCTTTGTGTAGTGAAGGATTTTAAAAGGTACAGTGTGCACCTCTGAAAAAAACAAACAGGGACAGCTTAGCAATTAGTCCAACTATTCCACTGTTCCTATTGGGGAAAATACTTTGGGACCATCTTCCCATGCTCCGTGTGGACATGCTCTTAACTTTTTCATAGCCAAGGACCCACAAGGTGCCTTTTTTTTTTCCCTTCCTGTGTACCAGGTTTTTGCTGTAATGGGAAGCTTCAGAAAACAACTGCCATTCACTCATTCTACTCAAGGGACTGATCTGCCATTCTCCTTACCCGGATCTAGACTCAATAATTTAGTGTAAACAGCTTCCAGTTTAAACTGGAATGTTTTTTTTCCTTGGCACTTTTTCTGATGTATTCTGCAGTTTTTCCCGCATTGTAATTCTTTTAGCTTCAGCTCATCCCACACGTGGATCTTAAAGCCTAACTTCCTATTTTCTGTAAATATTTCCAATTTTTTGTGCACTCTCTTTCAAAGAACTACCCTCTTCTGCCTAGTACTTTCCACGTTTCCTTTTGCATTGATGTTCTCGTCCATAGGAAGGTAGTTGTGGGCAGTTTGCACTCAGTAACCAAGTGTGCTATAGTCAGTGTGCTGTTGTACAGTATGTACAGTTAAGGCATATCTTCTTTAACATCAGTGTGAACGCAAGCGTTGGCGTGGATGAAGCTCCATAGACACAGGTAAAACTCTACCACGCTCTGATTTCACCACTGCTACTTACCGTCCCGTTTTTGGGGGCATCAGCTTTGTCTGCTTTTAAGTCCTGCTCTATTCTACATGTCTTTTGAGATAGTGAAAGGTATCATCATAAATTTAAATGGCTATCAGTCGTATAATGTCACCTACAAAAGCTAAGAGGCTTAAATCTCAACTTGTTCAGCAGTCTTAACATGCAGTTTAAGAAAAAAATTGAAGAAAATCTCTGGTCATTCAAGCCCCTTTGAACTTGGCTCAAGCTTCTTCTTTTAGTTCCATTGAAACTTGTCACACAACCTTGTTAAAGATCTTTGTGCACTGTGTAAGGCCTGGAAATTGGTGCGGACGTGCACAATTACTGGCTCTTTTAAACCTCTAGTAATCTGGTTCAAATGCATTTTCATCAGGTAGCTCGTCACATAGTTTTGAGTTACCTCTGAATGCAATCTGTTGTAGGTTCTTTCAAAGCATGAGCACTAGTGTGTTATGAGAGATGATAACAGCTGGCTGCTGTCTCTCCACCACAGATCAAGGGAAAAATCCAATTGCAGAAGCAAGAAGAGGTTTAAAAAAACCTCAAAACACTCCAAAACCTCCATTCAGATTGAAAAATGAAATAAGATTGCAAAAGCCTATTTAGTGATGAAATGATCATTTTAGTGTTTGAATCAGGGTTTGACAGGGATAGTGGCAACAAATGTTGCAATTAAAATGGAAAGGTTTTTTTCAAAAAGAAAATGATGAGGACATTGTGATGGCTTTTATAAATACAAAGAAAATGCAACTCAAATCATCAGAGAAGAGTGTTAAGAGCAAGGCTAAAGTATCATCTTTAATGACAAGAAATCATTTCTGTATGAGGCCATTATATGTTACTGAATAAACTGAATGCCTTATATGCATGGAACAAGCCCAGAAAATCTAATTTTGTTTCTTTGCTATTTAACGATAAAGGAATAATTTATTCAGTGTTATCTGTTGTATCAGAAAGATATTAAATTAGAATAGTAAGATAAATTTATACTTGAGTCCATCTTGTTACTGGTCGCGCATACTGCTTTATATGTATTTGCTGATATGCTGCAATTTGATCCAGAAACGATTTTGCAGCTCCGTATTATACATGAATAAAAAAAATTGTTTCTAATGTGTAGCCAATGTCAAAGTACTAAGAGAACAAAGCACTGGTATTTCCTTTGTTTTGAATTTTCAGTGCTTACTTCATTTATAAAATTCTTAAAATACACATTGCTTTGGTTTTCTTTTGTTTTAACATACTACATTGGGAGTTTTAAAACACCCAAAACTAAAAACAGATAAATGGACCTGCATCAAGGCAAGCCCTGGTATCAATACAGTCTAGGGGATGAAGGGATTGAAAGCAGCCTTGCCAAGAAGGACCTGGGGGTACTGGGGGATGAAAAGTTAGACATGACGCAGCAATGTGCACTTACAGCCCAGAAGGTCAACTGTATCCTGGGCTGCATCAAAAGAAGCCTGGCCAGCAGGTCAAGGGAGGTGATTCTCTCTCTCTTCTCCACTTTGGTGAGACCCCACCTGGAGTACTGTGTCCAGCTCTGGAGTCCTCAACACAAGAAGGACATGGACCTGTTGGAGCAAGTCCAGACAAGGGCCACAAAAATGATCAGAGGGATGGAACACCTTTCTTATGAGGACATGCTGAGAGAGTTGGGGTTGTTCAGCCTGAAGAAGAGAAGGCTCCGGGGAGACCTTATAGCAGCCTTCCAGTACTTAAAATGGGCCTACAGGAGAGATGGGGGCAAACTTTTTATCAGGCTCTGTAGTGATAGGACAAGGGGTAATGGTTTTAAACTAAAAGAGGGTAGATATAGACTTGATAGAAGGAATAAATTTTTTACAATGAGGGTGGTGAAACACTGGCACAGGTTGCCCAGAGGGATGGTGGATGCCCCATCTGTGGAACGTTCAAGGTCGGGGTGGACAAAGCTCTGAGCAACCTGATCTAGTTGAAGATGTCCCTGCTCATTGCAGGGGTTGGACTGCCTGACCTTTAAAGGTCTCTTCCAACCCAAATTATTTTATTATTCTATAATAATAAATGCTATCTTGTGCAGCCACTCTGGCATTTATGAGTTGTCTGTATTTTGTACCCATGTGACAGATTATGTAATCTTAATTTCATTATAAAGAAAACCACACTTATCTTTTTCAATATTGCACATTTTCATGGGACTTCTAACACTGGAAGGTGAAGTTGTGTGATGTTTAGGGAGTTCTAGTACAAGGCAAACTATAGCCAAGAAGAGCTGCAACCTCCTCATGCATGACGGGTTTGTGCCTCAAAAAAAACATTGTTTCCATTAACATCTATGAAATCGGCACACACGACAGTAATTATTGGAAAATCTGTGGCAGCACAGATGCTGTCCAAAGCAAAGCCTGGCTTGCTTAGGAAAAAAGGAGTACGAAGTTAATGTTTTGGCATTTCCATGAAACAATTTTACTGACAAGTTCCATGTAGATGCTGGGGAGAGAGTGTTTTTTATTTTTAGAAACTTGCATGCAGTGAAAACTCATTTTAAACCTTAAAAGAAAGAATATATGAAATATCCAAAAACCCCAACACCAAGTGTGAAAATAGAAAAACGTCCCAGTTTTAGGAAACCAGTCTCCTTTTAAAAGCAGCTGGAAAGGCAATAAATAAAAATGTGTTGCAATCAAACCTCTTGATATCCACTTTCACTGTAATGAAGCTTGATGTTTTTTTCCGAGCTGTAGCAGAGTAAAATTATAATTAATGCTCAACCAGCGTGCAAATTGAATGCTACTTGTAATTACATCACCTTGGTAATGCATTGGGATATTGCACATGACTGATTCTGGATTTTAACTGTATTTTTCTATTGGATTCACTCCTTATCAAAGAATGTGTTGAGGACAACTCTGGATGGCTGCCTCGGGCATAGTGTGCACTTGAGAGTTGTTAGGTTCATATTCAGCTCAGATCTTGCTTCAGTATGAAACTTGGAAGTTTGGCCTCTCTGTCGTTTGATTTCCTGAAAAGTGAAATGAAGAAACTATGTGCTGGGGGGTCAGGAAGTAAATAAAGATTGTTTTTTCCTAAATTTGGTGGCGCCTATCAGCCTATGCCTTGCCACTGGGACCTGTTTAGCGAAGTAGTAGTTGCGTGCCTAAAACAGAAGATAAATGTTCAGAAAGATTTAGAAAGTAACTAAACAGATTAGGCATTTAGACTTTTTTGTCTCTATGAAAATTAGGTGTTTGACCTACTTCTGTAACTTAAAACTGTAATGGACTCCTACATAAATTTGCAGTACTGGTCTCAAAACTGCCTTTTAGCAAACTCATAAAACATTTATGCAAACTAACTGGGAAAGTGGAACAAAAATTGTCGTTCTTCTACTGGAAGTTGTTTTCAGGGTTATCGCTGACAAGCAGAAGCCTGTAAAAATAGTCATGGTGCAAGCCGCACAGGAACAGTAACTTGACTTGAATGGGAACATCTTTCTTGATAAGAAGATTTACACTTCATCAAACAAGGCGAAATTGTTATGGTGACTGTCTGAAGATTTCTAAGCTTACATGAGATTGCTAGGCACAGGGACAGAAAAGCTCCTTCCAACTGGTGGGCTGAATCTCTTTCCTACAGCTGTCTCCAGAAAAGGCCAGATTGTGAGGTGCTGGAGGTAGCATCGGGCATGCAATACACAATATGGATCAATATGCAGACATTTATGGATGATATTCCACTTTTGAGATCAGAAGATGATTTTGATGCCTTGAAATGCCAAAGTTAAGACTCAATCTCAATAGCCTTGGTGACTATTAAGCAGGTATTCTTTATTGCAGCGCCGGGCGCACAGGGGATTGATNTGTAATGGCAAATAAGCAGAGCTTCTGCTTTTCATAAATTGAAAGGCATGAAAGGAAAATAAGAATTAAGTGTCTTTTTTTAGTTTCTCTCAAAAAAAAAAAAAAAAGCCAAAGTCAAAACCCAGAGGTGTAGACCTCTGGTAGTAATAAAGCAACTACTACATGAAAGTACTCTTTTTTTAGAGGTCAATCTGGAGTGTGTATCTACTGCAAGCATGTAAGACACTTCATTTTCTAATATAGAAAAAAATTAGCCTCAACAAACAGAATGAATGTGGCCTGTCTTTCAAACCTGCCTCAGCACAGACTCCTCAGGGTTTCTCATAGGCATATGCAAATGGTTTTGCATAGGCAATTGTTAAATTGTCACTGCATTTGGCATGCTTGTTTTCTCTTCTATAGCTACTTTAATGAGATCAAGCCATACTATTCGGGGAGGGTTTTGAAGGATTCAGTCTCCTGGCAATATTTTGGCTCATTTGCAGAACTCAATACCAGTTATGAATGTTAGGAAGTTTATGTGTGCTCAGGTAAGAGACGTGATGGAGCCCAACTCTGTATACTCCTCAAAATAATACATAAATGCACCACTTCATGCAGGCTGTTGTACTATTGCTTTTCTTTAAAGGCAGGTATTTCTTCCTTCACTAATTATACACTAATTATGAATTGGTTTCTTCTGTGATTTGACTGTGTTAAGCCAGCACAGTAAAAATGAAGGTCTTACGAGTGAATCAGAAGTTGTCTATAACATACACTTGGATAAATGAATTTTAAGGTGACTTTGGCTGAAGGCTGTTAAAGAAGAACAAGGAAGAAATTGTGGCTTGTGTTGATGGCATTCATTTACACTCTAAAATACTGAGTATTACCTGATATCAATTTTCGACAGAAACATACAGATTTTTTAGTCCATATAATTTTTCTTTCTTCAGTGGAAACAGACGACAGCAAACCACTATTCTCCCTGTGTGCTTATAGGGAATGAAGTAGGACTTACCCTGTTAGGAATAATTTCAGCTGTTTGCTCCAGTATTTATCGGAATTCACTGAAATGCTATAACCTGTATCAATCTTAAAAATAAAATTATTTCCAAATAATTGGACTCTTGTGAGTCTTGCGTGATTTTTAACAGGAAATGGAAAAAAATGGGGTGGGATTAAAATAGCATCCTCACTGGAGGCGAATGGCAAGGCTCCAGCTGACTGCAATAGAAATGGAAAGTTTAGAGAGTTTCTGCATAAAGCACAGAATCAAGTGATGCTGTTGAGATGACCGCTGGTGTGTCTTGGAAACCTCAGATTTGTGGGTTTTTGTTCACCGCTCCACTTTATCTTTCTTTCTTCAGAGGTGATTGGATCACCTTAGTCACTGTACACGTATTCTTTTTCTTGGATAAAAGTTTTCACTTTGAACTTCCCCAACAACAGGGGCTTACTTCTGTGGTCAGTTTAGGGATGTGATACTCCAAGTAGCCGAAGCATTGGAAGGAATAAATGTTGCATTTCTATACAGCTGCAGTTCCCTTAACTAGTGTCTGTCAGACCTCAGGAACTGAGTTTTCTGAAACCACTTAATAATTTCCTTTACCCTTGGTAGGACTGCAGGTATGTGTTAGGTGTGAAAGGAAAGCAAGGCAAACATCAATGTACTTTAATTTTCACTTTTACTACTGATCTTCACCATTTTCTTATCCCATAGTTCCATATGCAGTTTCAGTCTTCTGTCACATTAGTCCTAGGGAAACAAGTGTGGAGAATATATTCCTGGTTCTGCTCTGTAACTGTAGGCCTGATCACTTCCTACTCAAAAGCTGTAATAGCTTTTGTTTGAAATGACCTGTTGTCTTAGAAATAGATGCTCAAACCTATGATCAAACTTTGAGTGGTTTTTCAGATATTGCCGCCATGTGATAGCAAAGATTGCAAGTTGCAAACATTGTGCTTTGGATGGTAAAATTTTATCTGTGCTGTAAGGATGAATAGCATAACTGCATTATCATATTTTTGCGTTATCATTAAGATACTGCTGTTCATGCAAACTGATGCATATTCTTTGGTAATCCAGGTTTTAGGGGAAAGTACATAGCTTCCTTTGAGACTGATAACTATAACCAAAACCAGGAGCACATACGCTGAAACGGGTAACGTCTCACTGTCAGAGAAAAGTAGTTACGGCCAAAAACCCGCATTTCTGAAGTACCTTTTAAAAAGTGCCGCTCCTCTAGATTTCTGAGGTGGGAAACAAATTTTTGGAAGATGTCTTGTGTACATAAAGCGGGAGAGACTCTATTATCATTCAAGCTCAGGCATTTAAGAGTTGTATCTTCAAAGTCTGGATAAATAAGGTCTTTTTTATGATGGAGGTGATAGAAAGTGAGAGTCTTTAGGCTATATTCCACTGCTATTGTACCTTACAAAGAAGCTTAATTACAAGATGACTTTACCAAAACATGATTGAGAATAAGTTTTATTACTGTTACGCAGGAAATATAATCCTGTATAATATACTTAATCTATAGTTAATATTAATTTTGCAAACTGAAAGAGGAAATAAAATTTTATACTAACCAATTAAGATTTTAAATTAGATAAATTATTATAATTATGTGAAAACCTACTTAAACATTTCCTGAACGCATCACAGTTTGTATTCTATAAATACAGGAAAATCCTTCAGTCACTGGGACAAGTAGTGATTTCACATGCCATAAAACATCACCCAGATCTATGTGTTTTGCACTTGAACGTTATTTGTTAAAATTAAGATTTCTCTTTACTTGAGCTGACTTTGGGTTAGCCTTCAGTCTGTTTGCACACCTAAAATTACAAGCTTGAAGTATCTGGGCAAGATTGCTGGCTTTTTATTGCCACTTTGTGTAGTACGGCAAGCTATAGTATGGTGCTGTTATAAAAAATGTATTTCTCCATCATTGTAATAATTTTTCTTAACGTACTGTTTAATGGTTTCGCAGAACTTCTTTTTTATCTAATTGCTCTGTTATTTTTTTATGGTAGCAAAATATTTGTTCCACAAATTAACTGGAACAGGGGTTAAACATAAATTTACCCAGGGATATAAACTTTTCTTCAGTGGAATTTATTAATCAGCACTAAATGAAATTATGACATGAAGGACATTATTTGGAGAACAAAATGTTTCCTGTTGATCTAAGTTGCTGACAGGTAACAATAAAATTTGCTTTTCTATGGACATTTTCTACAAAAGAAGATAGTGTAAACAGCATATTTTTCTAGTTAAAATAGCTAATATAATGATAAATTGGTATTTAAAACATCCTCCTTCCTTTTTGAAATAAAAGCAGCTTGACAAGAAGAGAAATGTAATAAAAGTTAGTTATTACTTGGTTGTGATTCTACAGTAAACTCCAATTAGCAGATCACTTTGAGTTCCCTTGAGGTGAGTGGGTTCCGTCCAGATGTGAGCACTGGTGCTGGAAAATGCTGTAGAAGGAGTCTGTATGATGTTGCTCACCATGTCACGAAAAGGTGTCCTCATCACTTCACCTCAACTTCCCACTTTTGGGACATCCATCTCCGATCTTCAAAGCATGATCCTGACGACAGAGCTGGGTTTCCTAGGCTCATTCTCCCTCCTTTTTTTTGAGTGTAGGGTGCTCCTCTGAGTACAGTAGAAATATTTTCTTCTTTGGGAGACTTGATTGTCTAGCTGTGCTCTGCTTTGGTGTTCAAAGATCACACTATACTAAAAGAGGAAAATACATGTGAGGATGCTCTTCCAGATATTGATCCCTTCTGGAGACATAATAGGCTGCAGTTGCTGAGAGCAGTATGACAAAGAGCTTCAAATTAGAACCTTCTCTGTTCTCAGATCAACAGGGAAAATGTTAACTGTTGATATTTTATATTACTGTTATTGGAAGCCCTGCTTCTGAAAAGAAAAGAACTCTGTCTGACTCAGGACCTCCGGAATAAGAATGAAAACTTAAATGTATGGACTTCTTTTGCAGTGATTTATTAATATTCTTTAGAGACAACTAGTGCAGCTGAATCATAGTCAATGCCTGTCTTTTAAAATCCCACCACTGTGAGATTTTTACTTGATTCTGTAGTCCTTTTTGGTTCATACACAGTGAAATGGTACTGGGGCTGTTTGTTTCTTTTTGCATGGTTTGTTTTGTTTCTGTCATTGGAGCTAGAAAGAGACATCCCATTGTATTTTCAGTGTTATCGTTGACATTTCTTTTGCTAAACTTGATGTGGATAATCCCACTAGCATAGAGAAATTACTATTATCAGTGCAAGGTTTTTGAACTGAAGTCTGACACATTAATTACATTTGATAAGTGGTCTGGTCTAAAGATAAAATTTTCAACAATGTTATCCAGCAACCCATGATTCGCAGAGGAACCTTATGGAATTCAATAAGGGCAAGTGTAGGGTGCTGCACCTGGGGAGGAATAACCCCCTGCACCAGTACAGGTTGGGAGCTGACCTGCTGGAGAGCAGCTCTGAGGAAAGGGACCTGGGAGTCCTGGTGGACAACAGGATGACCATGAGCCAGCGATNGCTCTAAGGTGGCCCTGCTCTGGCAGGGGGTTGGACTAGATGATCTCCAGAGGTCCCTTCCAACCCTATGATTCTGTGATTCTGTGATTCTATGTACAAATAATGAAGACAGTAAGTTAAGCCACAATTATAACCAAGGCTTCATGGTGTTCCCCTCAGCCTGGAACTCGCACGGATGTGCTGCACAGATGTGCAGCAAGAAAAACCCTTTGATTTGGAAATCAAAGATATATTCTTCCTTTCTCTCTACTATATGCAGTTACTCTCCTAGCTACCTACTGATTATTTTTTAATATTTCAATAGCTGATTTTGTGTTTTCCTATCATCCTTTGATGCTAATATAGGTCTTGAATAGTTTTTAAGTTTTAGGAATGGTTATTTCGAATAAATATGCTACTAATGATATTGTGGAAAACTGTGTAACAGTACAGTGCCCAAAGGAGAAGGACACTATATCTCCGTGCTCTGTAATCTGTCATATGCAGTTCTTTTGAGTAGAGACTTCTTTTAGAGGGTTTGATGGGGTTTTTTCCTGGTTCAGAATTCGCACTTACTGTCACAGCTTTTATCTTCAGAGAGATTAAAAAGTAGATTTATTTTTGCTTGCCTTCTGTATTTTGCTGTTGTTGTTACTGTAGAAAAATTATATGCTTAGTACACTTACTGCTGTAAAATACAAAGTGTTTGTAGGGCATGTGTATCCTCTGCTGGTTAGGTAGGATAACATAAAAGGTTCTACACAATTGACCCTGCAGGGACTGTTCAATTGCCATTGAACACGGCAAATGCTTACTGTTCTGTCATTGAAATCACTGATATGTGCCTGTAATGTATACTTTTTTCCTGGTGATGGCGTAGAGTTAACAATATTCTTCTCTTATTGCAAATTTCTTGCAGCAGTGCTCTGGCACCATTAGGTCACAGGAATTTCCTGTGTTGCACGTTTTGTGGATCACTAGAAAGCACATCTCTAAAAGGTTTTTAATATAAAACACTTTCTTAGTGAGAAGAGACTTGGGGACCTGTCCCTGTCTTTAAATAAGCATGAGTGTCCTCTGGCATGACTTTTCTGCTCATCTGCTAAAGCTGTAAACTTGCTTGATGAGCCAAGAGAAAGTTCATCATTAGCCAGCAATATCCACAGGGTCAACTCATAACTTGAAACTCTCAGCCTGGCGCCAGAGCGAGCTTGGGCGCTGTTTGGGCTGGGCTCATCACCCTGGCAGGGGCAGAGTGCTCTCGCAGGAGCTGGAAGATGTTTCCAGGCTGAGGGATGCTGCCTGCGAGAGGGGGTGATCCTGCCTCCTGTAAAGTGCTGGCTCCCGGCCCAGGTTTGCACAGGGCGCTGAAGTTGTACCTGATGCTATTCTGAGACTCGGGAACATATATCTTCTTTCGTCTCATGTTTGGAAAGGTCAAACATCTTCTTTTATCCTATGTTTGCGTACCCTGCCCTCATTATAATGAGAAGCGATTCCACATCAGGAGAGCTGTGCGAGGACTTGGCTGCTGTCTGCATAGTCACTGCACCTAGTCTGTAGTGAGTATCCCTGGAAAATAAATATATGTCTCCTCAATATTCTAGATTATTTTATGAGGGTTTGCCTAAATTATGCTCATCTCTACAAAAACACTGTCTAAGGCTGCTTTTGTTGCCTTTCTTGGCATGGCAAAGATGCTGCGTTCAACCCAGTCAGTCAGACACGGCAAACAGGACTTGCATGGGTGCAGGAGGAGGCTGCTCCATCTGCCAGCGAGCCAGGGTGGTTTCATTACACAGCACTTACCTTCCACTGCCTTATCCAAAAGCTCTGTTGTGAATATTTTTGTGTCTTTTAAGTGTCAGTGTTTGTGGAAAGAACGGGTCAGACTGAAGGTCTTGCAAGCCCACGGGCCCGTCTGGCAATGGCCTGTGTAAGACGTTCAAGGCACGTGAATACACACACAAGAGTACGAATAGATGAGTTTTCCTACTTGTGCAGCTTCCGAGGGTTTTTTTGTTTGAATTTTTTTTTTTTTTAAGTTTTAACTTGCAAAGCAATTGCAAGAAGCTGAAATATTTCCGAAGGTCTTGTGCCTTTAGAGCAGTATCAAATAGCTCTTGCTGTCTGCTGCCCAAATGCCAGCCTCCGCTTTTCACTTCAGTTCATAGACTTTGGTGAGCCAAGACCCTCTGGTCACTGGAAGCTGTCCTCGGCACAGATCCTGGGGGATCAGAGAGGAAAGGTGTGAATTTCTGTCAGCAGGACCAGTTTAACCCTTGCGGAGGGTTATGTGGTGCACTCACTGTAGGGCTGAATGTGGAAACTTCCTGTTCAGCTGAGGGATTGTTAAAGGCAGGATGGAAATGCTCTCCCCTTTCCACGGGAGAGACCCCCCAAACTTAAAAAATGAATAAAGGTAAGGGAGAAGGGGAAGGAAGTACCAAGTCAGTGGGAATCTCCGGTGCAGAAAACTTCAGAGAGCTCGATTTTTTAATATCTTCTATTGTAAATCGATTTGCATCTCTAAAAAAGATAAAAATAAACACCACATCATTTGAAATGGAAAACCAGGAACCTCTCCACTTAAAAATGACACAATATTGCAGTCTCTCAATCTTTAAAAAACAAAATACCACAGAAAATATATCAAAAGCAGTATTTCTTGCACGTTCCTATTTCAGAATCAATGTTTTAAAAAAACCCAACTGTATACTATTACCACCCTGAGCCCAATGCTGACCAGCTGTAGCCTGAGAAAACTGCCTTCTAGCAAACCATAATGTTTTTATGGTGCTCGCAATCTCTGTGGTGCCAGAGGTTTGTGCAGTGGACTTCCTACGAGCATGAAAATGGAGACTAATTCTTAGTTCCATGCTGCACTATTAGCGTCAGGGACCCGTTTGTTCTTTCAGTAAAGTGACTCTCAGGCTCTGGAATTCATCAGGGGGATTTATCTGTCTAATAAATATGTCCACTCTGTCTATACTTTTAATGTTTCCTGATTAAAATAAAGCTGTTTATCTCTCTTAGCTTCAGAGATTGTATGTAAACAGGGATTACTTACCCAGGAATCTCATCCCCATTGCTAGTTTGCAGCATGTTGAGGCTTCCTTTGGGAATGACTGCAGTGTGAAGCATGTTTCTGCCTAAACATATGCAACTAGTTTAGAGTTAGTCTGAACACAGGAAAAAAAACAGAACAGTCTGTTCTACTGAGTTTTTATGCATGTTAGTGTAATTTATTATTAATCACTACGTAACACAAAACCAGATCCTGTAAGGAGATGAAAGGTGGAACAGGATTTGACCATTCCAATGCAAACAATTTCTTTTTACTCCTTTTCCTCCAGAGGGTAATAAGAATACTCATACAATGTAATTTTAATTTCTAAATAAACTGTTGATAAAATCTATATGATGATAAAATAATTGCTCCTTTGAGAAACAGACCTCTAACATAAGAGGGTACAAATTATCCCACAAAAAAAACCAAATTGCAGAATCAGCAGAGAGTGACTTATTGTGAGAAGAGAGGACCAACCCGTGGAGGCAGGTTGTGACCCTCCTACCTCCTGTGCAAGGAGGGTCAGGGATAGACTTGGACCTTCTGTAACTTGCCATGAGCAGAGTCATGTTATATTTTGCACATGATTAATAGATTATGGGGGTTGGACTAGATGGTCTCCAGAGGTCCCTTCCAACCCTATGATTCTATGATTCTATGATTTTATGCATATGAAAAATATGGATATTTTTGCTTAGCAAGCCTCAGACAAATTAAAGGAAGCAGAATGCTTTTAGGGCTATTAAGCAAAAAGATTGAGCCATAAACCACTGATTTGTGTTCATACGGAGAAATATCACGGCATCCTCTGCTTGTCTTCTTTCTGTAGCATCTGCTCCTGGTCTGTGTCAGAGATAAGACCTTAGAAAGGATGGCCTGACGCAAGGTGGGCTGCCTCTAGTTATGTGTTGGTCTCATATATCAGCAATCAGGCAGTTTCATGCTCTCTTCTTACTTGTGTCTTACCAATTTTTATATTTTTTCTGTACCATGCAGAGAAACTTTGAGCTTTCCTTCTGTAGTAACGCGCCAGGATCTTGTTTGCAACTTTGCACCATCCTTGCATCAAGGAATATACTAAAAGCCTGCCCATCTAAAGACATACAGGTGACCTGAGCCTGTCTTCTCCTACTGTTCTTAGTTTTGCAAGCTGTAGTGTTTGTGGCTGGATTTGTCACCATGAAAACCTATTGTGTTGGCTACGTTCCTGTAGAAGCAGCAGTGCTCTTTTCCTGCTTTAACTGACTTTTTGACTCAACACATCCAGGGATGTCCAAGATAAATTAATTCCAATGCATTGCAGATGGGCACTCCCAAGACTAGGTTTAGGCTGGTTAAGAACATAGAGTTTTATAATGGCAAACCTTAAGCTGCCATAGTTTGGAGCAGATGTAAATGTAAGACAGTATTACTCAATGCACCATGCAATTACTCATTCAATTGAATTAAGTTTCATAGCATCTTTTGGGGGATTGTCCTCATTATACAGACTGAAAAAAATTAGGCCAGTTTAAATTTTTTTTTTCATTCCTACTTTTAGGCCATTTTGATGAAACCACTGATCTATTTTTCATTTAAAAAAAAAATGGAAAAAAGGGGTGTGGGGGGGGAATAAAGGCAGCTGTTGGCTTTCCAGAAGAGTCACTGTGGTGCAAGGTAATTGCACAGGGTGCCGGTCTGAGGAGGCTTGCGCTGAGGAGCCTGGCAGAGGAGGAGTTTGACTTGTTTTTTAAGGGTGTGCTGCTAAATAGGGTGGCTTCATTAGCACTTATTGTCATAAGGTTCTAGGGCACTGAAGTTCAGGTTCAAAATTCAGGTATCTTTCCTTTCCCTACAGTATACAACGTACTACAGATCAATGACAGATAGTACAGTCCATACCATGACAATAGTCTACATCTACTGGCTCCTGTTGTAACTACAGGGTCCCAATATTCAGACACCTAAACAGTGGTAGTCATCACTTTTACCCCATAGGGAAAGGAGAATACCCTCATAATGCAATACCTGAAACATTTTTTTCTTTCCATATCTTATCCATTTTCTATTCCTTTATTTATATGTCTTGCCACCTCTGTTCACAGTTAGCAAAGACACTTCACAGTCTTTATGAGGTATTATTTGTAGGATTAGTAGAGATAGTCTTTTTGTTAAAGTCTTACAGACTTTCTTCCTTATTAATAAATGGTCCTTTGTTTTTCCCCTCACCTTTCCCCTTCATGTCACACTTCTGCAGTTTTCCTTTGCTTTAATTATCTTTTTTTTTTCTGGTTTTTTCCCCTTTCTATGCTGAAAACACACTTATTTTCTCACGTCTTTTTCTCCCACTCTTTTATCCTCTCTCTTGCCCTTTTTCCTTTGCATGTTTGCTTCCTCCTGATGTTTTTTTTTTTGCTGCTAATGCTTTTTTCCCTGGGTCCTCAACTGTTTGCTTTGCAGTCCCTTTGCTGATCTGTCAGAATTTCCATCATGTTTATTTTCTTGGCTTGTCAGCTCAGTGTGTGGACTGATCCTGTGCGAACTGCTGGTCTCATCCTATGCCGGGCTCCAGTGGAGTAGGCTGGGTAGTTGTAGTAAGGCAAGTGCAAAGCAGAGCTTCTCAGCAGCATAAGGCGCCTTTTGCTTGCAAAGAAACATCAAGAGCAGAGCTCTGCTTCTCTGTAGTAGTTCTGTCTGCTGTATCCTCTGTCCTGAAGGTGGCCTCTCCTTCACCGTAGGCTGGGGGAAGGTACCAAAGAGCTACCTCAACCAGTGGGACCTCTGTTATTAGATAATTACTGAAGAGGCTGTGGAAAAGTGTTTAATTTATCACTTGTGTAGAGATAATGTTGCTTCGCTTGTCTCCAATTGTTATCTTCCCTTTCTCCTTCGTGAGTATTCTTCTTGTGTGATGTAAAGGCATCATACTATTTTCATGCAGTTATTTAATTTCATTGTAGAGCTATAATGGATGATTTTGAAACAGGATTCAATATTCCTGTCAGATGTACGTGAAGGCTAGAAAATATCACTAAGTTAAGTTCTTCTTCTTTTGCAAGCCTGTTATATTTGCAGGTGGTACCGACCTGTTCAGGTGCTGCACATCCTCAGGAAATGTTCATGCAAAAGCATTTTGAATGTCAGCCTGAAAAATTCTTAGACTCTATGCCAATTTCTTGTTTAATCAATTATCAGTGAAGAAATAAGCTTACTTTCTACACTTAAAAAGGCATCTCTTTCTTATTAGAGGCTGAACATAACATTTTGTAATTTGGAGAGCAGAGGCAAGACTCCTTAACCGTGCAGGAAACATTGAGGCATGAGGCTTTTGATCTGGTATTTTCAAATGCGAAGTGGAAATAATAAACCAGCTGCTTAGTCTGTTATAGTATTTGAATAGATAAAAATACACAGTGTCTGACTGTAAGCCCACATGCCAGCGTTGTTGGCTGGCAGCCTGTTCACAAATGTTCTGTACAAGTGCTTGAGTACTAAGCCCATTTAAGTAAAAGTCATCTCTTTCAAAGATTAGATAAGGGATTGCAGACCACTCACTTTCAGATATTGAACTTTACAAACTCAGTGGTTCTGGAGATGATCAAACTTCTTTATGCTTGCATGTATGGAAAACTATAATGTGTAGTGATGCTATTCAGCCTTAATCTTATGCCATTTTCCTTGTACTTTCTTTACATAAACAGTTTTTCTGTATTTTCTCTAACACAGCTTCATCTTTGTAGTTCTTGAAATTACATCCTTCAAAGAGCTCTGCATCTTAATTCTGTTGAGTTATTGATCTTGTTGAATCAATTGTGCTCCAGAATTCCCCAATCCCGGTCAGGACTGGTAAATTTTCTGACACTTCTCTGTAAGAGGAGGGCTCTCACATCCTCGTTCAGCAGCACAAAACTGAACTGCAAGTGGGTTTCTATAGATTCTTGGGGGGGTTTTTCTGGAAACATTGGATGTTTCTGTATAGTTTTTTTCCTAAACGTAGATCTATTTGGCTTTCTTAGCTTTTATATATGTCTCTGACAGACCCCAAAGTGTGGTTATGGCTCAAGCAGACAGTCCCTGATCTGGAAAAATCTTTGCTAGTAAGACTGAAAAGCTGAATGTACCTTTGATTTGCTTTTTTCTTTTTCCTAACAAAACCAGTTAAGGATGTTCTCTGGACAACCTGCTTTGGAGATAAGTATATTGGTGATAAAAACTTACCAGTCTGTATGATCTAACGTTACCTTCTGAGGTGAGGAACTGTGCCAGAGAGCATTTAGAGGATTTTTATGGCATAGAATCATAGAATCATAGAATCATAGAATCATAGGGTTGGAAGGGACCTTAGTAGATCATCTAGTCCAACCCCCCTGCCAGAGCAGGGCCACCTTACAGCAGGTTACACAGAAACGCGTCCAGGCGGGTTTTGAATGTCTCCAGAGATGGAGACTCCACCACCTCCCTGGGCAGCCTGTGCCAGTGCTCTGCCACCCTCAAGGTAAAGAAGTTCCTCCTCAGGTTTAGGTGGAACTTCCTATGCTCAAGTTTGTGCCCGTTACCCCTTGTCCTATCACTGGGCACCACTGAAAAGAGCCTGGCCCCATCCTCCTGACACCCACCCTTCAAGTATTTATAAGTGTTAATTAGGTCCCCCCTCAGACGCCTCTTTTCCAGGCTAAAGAGACCTAATTCCCTTAGTCTATCTTCATAGGAGAGGTGTTCCAGTCCCCTAATCATCTTAGTAGCCCTATGCTGCACCCTCTCCAGCAATTCCTTGTCCCTCTTGAGCTGGGGAGCCCAGAACTGGACACAGTACTCCAGGTGGGGCCTCACCAAGGCAGAGTAGAGGGGGAGGATGACCTCCCTCGACCTGCTGGCCACACTCTTCTTGATGCACCCCAGGATGCCATTGGCCTTCTTGGCCACAAGGGCACATTGCTGGCTCATGGTCATCCTGTTGTCCACCAGGACTCCCAGGTCCCTTTCCTCAGAGCTGCTCTCCAGCAGGTCAGCTCCCAACCTGTACTGGTGCAGGGGGTTATTCCTCCCCAGGTGCAGCACCCTACACTTGCCCTTGTTGAATTTCATAAGGTTCCTCTCCGCCCAACTCTCCAGCCTGTCCAGGTCTCTCTGGAGAGGTACACAGTGTTACAGCATGTACACAGTGTTTCATGTGTGAATGTTAGGAATCTACTCACAAATACTCTGTGCTCTGACATTACATTCCTAATCTAGACAGATACTTAAGCAAATGTCTAACTGTAAGCGTGCAGTGTAATGCATGTGCTTACAGCTACCCAATAAAACATCTTCCTAAGTGAAAGTCTGTTATTACTATAGCTGGTCTAAAGGACTAGTAAATGATTTGGTAAGGGCAATTTAGCACTCAATAACAAAATGCCTGATTTGTTAGCATGTTTTTTGCATACATAAGTATTTCTTGCACTAATTTGATATTTAGAGGTAGATGGTATTTTAAAAGTTTATTTGTAATAAGTCAAAACATAGACTTTGTGTGGAAACTTGATTAACGTCAAGGAAAATTTCTGCTCCTGATCCAAATAAGAGCATCAGTTTTCTGTCATAGCAAATAACTAGTTATCTAGAGCACTCATCAGAGATACGAAGGAGCCCAGTCCTGATCTACATTTCACATTTGGGAGGGATTGAGACCTGTGTGAGTATGTCAGTAACCTGTTTACTCTCATGGCTTTTTTCCCTTCATTCTCTAGTGGCAAAAGTTCCCTGTTTTCACTTGTTATTCAATAACAGTCTTAGGTAAACCTCAATTTCATAAGATGAGAAAGCCACTTCCTGCTATGCTCTGGTTGGAAGGCAAGGCACAAACTTTTATCTTTAAGCTCCATGGAGAAGTATTCACACCTGCTAAATTTATTCATCCAACTTCATTACATTAGAAGCTGCTGCTTTCAGTATACTTCTTGGAATTGCACCAGGAAATACAGGAAATGGGAAAAGAAATCTGAATTAAAAGATGCAGTTATACCAGACAGGAACGTCATGAACCTTTATGCCACAGCAGAATCCTAAATCTCCAGCAGATTAAACACTGAATGGCAGTAAGTCAGCATAAGCTAGTGGCAACTGAGATCTGCCTGTAACACAGTCATCAGAGCACCCATCTATTGAGCTGATTATAACCTTTGGATCTATCTTTGTTATTTTTCTAGATGTCAAAACAAGTTGCCAGGTAGTGCGTGGTGGGCTATGCAATATATACATATTTTGAAAGCAAGCACATGAAGAGAACAGGCATCATTTTAGGTTGCTAGCACCAGTTTTTCCTTTTCTCATAGAATTTCAAAAGAAACTTGATGGTGTTTTTTAGGAAGTGTAATTGATCTTCTTCTGCAATGAGGCATAAATCAAGTCAAGTTTTGTACGGAGGACCCTGCAGAAGAGCAACTTCATCTGACTGACTAAAATCAAGGGGCTCAGTAAATACTTTTTCCAGGTAGGATTCATCCCCAGCCTTCATTTTCACTTTGTTGTATCAATCAGCGATCCAGAGAATCTCTGTATGGCACCAAGCTTTGCATTGGTTTTCCTGTATTTGTGTTCTGTGAGACAGTTGTGCGCTGTGGGCTGTGCAGAGAGCAACACTAAAGCTCTAGGAAAACCATTGTCTAACTTCACGTGAGTGCAGTCTAACTGTCGCACTTGCAGAAGCAATGTTCTCTGTCTGGTCCTGCAATCCAGAAGCTCCAGGATGCTCCATAAAACAAATAGAAGGTGACTTCAAAATAGGTAAAAGAAAGTACTTTCCACTGCTGGCAGAGACCTTCTAGAGCTTGTTGGAATTTCAGGAAGTGGATGTATCTGCAGCATTTAAAAGGAATTAAATAAGTTCCTGCGTAACAAGGTCATAAATGTTTCTAAATGGAGTAGGCATGGGCACGCCTTCTAACATCCCTATTGTGACCCTTTTAAGTACAGAGGAGCAGGGTGGAGCGGACTGCAGCAAACGGCCACGCACATCTACTCCCTATAAAAAGCTTCTCCCTAAATAGCACCAGCGCTGCTGGGGGCAGATTTCTGGTCTGAGGCAGCAGAACATTCCTTCATTACCATGAGGCAGAGATCTAGAAATCCTATTCATAGTGAAAATGCATGATTTATGAATAATAAATAAGAAGTTATGTTACAAAGAATATGCACAAGCCTGGGCAAGAGTAACAACCACTTGAACTGACCTTAAGTAGACAAAAATTCGCATTTGGAGCTTGGTAGCAGTGCTTACTGACCATGGGAAAAGTGGGAACCAAGGGCATTCTGCTGCCCAGGTCTCGGTCTCAATGTAATGAATTTCCTGCCATGAACACACAGTTATTTTGCCTGTGCTATATGTAGCGTGAGTGACTTGAGAGTCTCTCTCTTCTTTATGATGCTTTTCAACATGTTTCAGCTTTGCTTGGAGACAGGACACTGGAGGAGATAGACCACTAATCTGATCCAGTCAGACAGTTCTAGTGTTTCTATCAGTATCTCAGGGATCCTACTGTACCATTCGTTTATCAGCTGTATGAGAACTTAGCCTAACTGACATATGGAAATGTACTGGGCAGAAAATACCATTAAATTCAATATATTCTCCTAAATCAGCTTCTACTGTCTAGCGATCCTTGGAGAATATGAAAGCTTCTTCTGAAACTTTTTGCTTCTGATTGTTGTATTCCTCAGGAATTTTAAACATATATTTTAATTGCCTTTTTTTACCTCACTTATCTCCAAAGCTTTGTGGCTGTTGTCCCCCCACATCCTTTCCTCCAAACCTAACACCTCCAATTCTGCTCAGCCAACTGAGGAATCACAGCTCACACCCGTGAAAGGGCATTTGGGCTGTTTGGATCCACAGACAGGGATGGTATCATGCCCTCAGTAAAGTCAGTTCAAGAGAGGGCATCATACTGCTAGCAAACACTTTAGGATTAAGAGGAGCTTAACAGATGAGGAGAAATGCAATTTGTAGCTCGTGAAGCCCATGATCAGGGCTTCACGTTCGCCCTGAGGAGAATGAGAGCATACATACTTCTCATAGGAGCGAGAGTGAGAGCATACATACTTCTCATAAGAGTGAGATACATCCGGGTCATAGAAGGAGGCAAATCATTGAAGACTGCTCAGGTACAGCATGGGGCATAGGGACCTACTCAAAATGGAAGTGTTTTAATCATTGCAAGGAAACATCATAGCAAATGTGTTACCTAATATTGATTCCTAAAAGCTGAGGTAAAATCACCTGAATTGTCAGGCATTTAAAAAAAAAAGCACCAAACACAAACCAGTACAACACACTATCAGGTTGGGTTTGGGTTTTTTTCTAGGTACACTTCCTCCTGTATGTGGTTCAGTTTTCTCCTGGAAGTATTCTTATTTTCCTACGTAATAATTTCCACAGATTTCTTTTCCCTCATTCAGTCATGCTATTTACCTTTTTATAGCTACATATACTCATCTTCTATCTCTGTCCTGTATGACCTGAAAAACTCAATAATAATGGATACGAATAAGTATGTTTTCATTTGTGATGAAAATCCCAACTTTTGCAGTATGACAGAAACTTTCTCATATTGACAATGAATGGCATCTCATAGTGCTAACAGTCAGCCTTGCCCCCTCCTCTGTTTCTCTGGGTTTTGCCCATCTGTAGCTTCTAAAGCAGCTTGACAATCCTGATCTTTTAAAGTCTGTTCTACTACTTAAGGAGGGCTGACCATGCTGTGGCTCGTGTTTTGTGTGGTCCAAGCACAGCTCACTTACCAGCACTCTGCCTCAGACCTGGGCAGGACACAGGGCTACTGCTGCATAACCCAGACGCTTGGCTGGGGGATGCTGAGCCCAGCATCATTGCTCTCCTCAGGATAAGACCACACCGAGGCGGTGAGACCCCTGAAGATCGAGTGTCAGCTAGAAAGTGAAACCTTTAGTGTGGTGACAGTGTTTGTGTCCTATGTCTTGTGGCTCATAGTTACACAAGGGTTTTGGTGTGAAGTTTGCGGGGTCAGGCAGGCTGGCCACACCTGATTTAAGTCCTAAGCAAAATAACAGCAAAAGTCCTGGAAGTGTGTTTTGCCGTCAGCTAAAAAGGACAACTATTTCTGTAAAGACATTATTGAAAACCTTTTATGGAGAATTTTTTCATTCAATTACAGTTTTCTCCCAGTCAAAGTTTTTCTATCACCTGTCTTTTCAC
>VXBO01009618.1:0-22734 GCA_013400135.1 Rhinoptilus africanus
CTGCAGTCTGTCAGCCACTATTGTGACAAGCTGTACAGCCTACATGATTATTTGGGCTTCTAGGAGGGAATATCTATATATTAGATTAGCTCTTTGTTCATTGTGGTACCACAGTACCTGCTGGAAGGGCATGTATTTTGGTCGTGAGTTTTGCTTGGTAAGGTCTAAAAAAAGGTCTAGAAATGATACCTTAAATTTCAAAGCTACTTAAAGAAATTTTAATATTCAAGACCCGTGAGTCTCAAAACTGATAGAAAATATAGAGAGAAAATACTGTGGTTTTAGACTTACTGGTGGGAAACAGGAATTCCACGTTGCTGTATCATAACTGCTTGTACTTATGCTAACATTGCAGTTGTCTATCTGTGATGCGCTCAGCCCATGTGAGACCCCAGTATCCCTTAATTCTTCATTTTGTTGTCTCTTCATGCTAGCCAGCATCTGTAGTTCAGATGAACTCAGTCTATTTGAATGGCAGTTCTTCCAGTCATACTCCTGTGAAATAAAATGGAAAGTCAACAACATAGATAGGATCATGGAACAAAATACATGAATGAAACAGATATGTTGGAGAATCTCTTGGGGAATCTTCAAGAAGATAAAATACTAAAAGAGAAACAAAGTGTTTACCAGAAAAGATTAGTTAACAGACTTCTGTTCAGCTATGAAGATCAAGCATATTTACACATAATTACAGGAAGGAAGAAAACAAACACTGCTATGGACTATAGGTTGTATCCAGGGTGTTTGGTAAAGTTGCTGTTCCACTGCAATTAAAAACAAAAGATAAAAGCAGGCTTTTAGAAGTTCAAAAATCCAGCAGATAAAATTGCTTAAGCATTAAATGCAAATCCTGAAATAAACCCAATCACACAGTTATCATAGTATCATAACCACCATCAACATAACATTTAGTTACTTATCAAGCACAGCATAAAATCTCTCTGGAAAGCTACACGTCAGCACTAAATTTTAAAAGTTGTTTTGGTAACTTGCTAGCATATACATTTTAAAATAAACATCACTATATTCTCATTTTCTTTAGATTCATTGGTGGAATTGTTAATGTAACTCTAATTGTTATATCAAACTTGATCCACAGGCCGAGACCTAAAACCATGTGTTAACTATTTTGCAGTTTGTACTTATGCCTCACACAAAACCTCACAGTAAGACTCACTCAGTTCACCCAACCTGCTGTGGCATCATCTTTGTTTAAATAACTCCCCCTTAAAGAAAATCTTTCTTTTTTTTTTTAAAGGGTCCACACAGATTGCTATTTCACAAAGGAATGGGTCTAATACTTGAGGCCTCTAGTTTTGGTTCTGAATGGAATTAAAAACCATTTCATTATATGCAAAGCATATTACAAAGCATTTCATTTGTATAATATGAATTTGTCACACCTGAGACGCAGGAAAACTTGAACTGCAGTTTTATCTTAGTAAGAGAAACAGCAAAGTTCAATACCTTCAGACTATGACATCATAAAAATATGACACTTAATTTTAAAAACACTCAGGTATATGTTCAAGTGATTAATAAAATATTACATGGTTTCAATTATTCAACTCAGAGGTATGACGTATATAGCCGACAAAAGATGTTATACATTGGCCATTGATTTCCTTATTTTAAGGACATCATGCAAAAAGATATGTATATATCCTAGATTTTCACATGTATTGCTTAGTATTTCACATGCCAAGTGCTCACTTTCACTAGAAAGATTATATGATGCCATTGCTGAAAAAGGAGTTTATTTTCAGCGACACACAGTACTTTTTTCTGATTTAGGGAGTTACATATACCCTAATAAAACCCTATTTTCCAGGAATCTGTCCAATCCTCTTTCTTGCCAGCTTTTTTTGTCTTTGGGATCAGAGCAAAGCCAGATAATAAAGGATACTACATTACTTATTTCCCCACTGGAATTTTAACTGGGGATATGCTTACAGATTTGTTCAGCGCTGAACTCCAAGTATAGGATGTGCAGTACAATGCACAGGGGAAGGAAATTCTGGATCAAGGACAGATGGAGAAACCCTTCCTTTTTAATAATACATCTAACGGCATCATGCAATGAATAATTTTACTACATATTTGCAAAAATAGTTCCAGAATAAAAACCTGTATCATATTTTTATTTCCTCATGGCTGCCATAAAAGAAACCAACAGTTATTATCTCAATAGTATGTAAAATAATACTTCTTATTTTAATTCTAGTTAAGAAATTAAGTACAACTCATTAAAGATTGCGATTGCTGACCAACATTAGGTTCTGGGAGTAGCAAGTCTATCATATATTTTTGACGTTTCATTCTGGCTACCATATTAGATTCACGTAAAGCCACGGCAGGAGGGTTGGAACTAGATGATCTTTAAGGTCCCTTCCAACCAAAACCATTCTATGATTGCACATAACCGGTCAAAAAGAAAATTAGTACTGAAATAAGAAAGTAAACCATCTTTGATAGGAAGTGTGCCTGCAAGCTCACAATCAGTGGTAAATATATCACATAACACAGGATTTATGACTGGAGTGTGCTCACACGTAAACAGTTGCATGTGCAAGTATGCAAACCTTTGTGAAAGACAGTTAATTCTAAAGACTATTGGAAACATTTTTTATTTTCTATGTATCTCAAATTCTTAAGTCAAATATCTTTGCAAATTTTTTTCTATGGAATTACCTCAAGCACTCAGAGGCAAAGATAAATGCAGTCTGCCCTTTTGTACAAAGTATAAGATGATGACAAGCTGTCAGCACAGCTGCCATCCCATTTTACCTCTGGCTTTTGAGGTCCAGGGTTCATTCCTGAATAGTGTGGTTATTACCATTTTTGATCCTAAAATTATATGTGATGCTTTCTCTAAACCCTTACTGAACCTAAGATACTAGGCTCAGTTACTATTAGTTATTTGTTCACTTCATTCGAAGCTTGCTATGTTACATCTGGAAAGTCTGCTTTGCTCTGATGTATTAATATTCTACCAGATCTACAGCTGCTATAACTTTTATTGATCTTACTGAAGATGCTGATTTCCTGTTAATTTTCCTATATAGAAGCCTTCTGCACTTATTTGATTATTCTAAGAGAAGCTTCAGCTTATCTTTCTTACCTCATATACAAAGCAATTGGCATGCAGTCATTAAAATGACAGCATGAACTAGCACTATGCAGAATAAAAGCACTGAGCATTGAAAGAACATTTTTCTCATTCTCTTTTTAATAAAGGCAAAACATTGCCCATCCCTGCTTGTCTTTTCCTTTACATCTATGAAGAAAGGTGTATAGATTCTTGGAATTTTAACAGAACAATTTGAAACATTTGTTGTTTTTTTCCCCCAGCTTATTTCAAGTTGTCATTCTGTTTTCTTGTTAATGGTCTCAAGCCTAGAAATAACCAGAAAGGAGAACAGATGTCATAACAATTTTCTGTGTTAAACATCCTGTACAATAAACTCCTTGCAATAAAGGAGAAATATTTTGGACTATTTATACTGTAGCTTCAGAAGACTACTACAAAAAAGCCTCTTCACAAATTTTATATTGTCTTAGTCAATTTTCAAAGAGAGAATTTGAAAATTGAATTTGAGATTAAGTTCACTTTGTAATTTAAGAGAAACTTTTGATGTAAGAAGTAATTTTGCAATACTCATAAATTTGTCTAAAATTAATATTTCATTTAGTAATTAAAAGCTTATCTTGTCTTTTTGCCTATCCCCCCTCATGATAAAGTATTTATATTAAGCTCTTAAAACTTCTGCTAGATTGGCAAAACCTGTTGTTTAAAGGATTTTTTTCATATATAAGGACATTTGCATTCTCCTAGGTTCAAATGATTCATTCAGAATTGTTTGAATGTAGTTATACGTGTGGAAAACTTTAATTACCAGCAATCCACATGCTTGCAGTATTACCCAGAGGGCTGTACTACTTTCTTAATTAAAAATATTTGAGCTTAATAGAGAACTCTATTAAAACATGAACAAAAACCTGCAAGCAACCAGGTCCTTAAAGTGTATTAAGTAGTTATCAAATCAACTGCCAGAAGAGTTGGTTAAGCATTTTTTTTCTTTACCAGTCCTCAGTATGAGCAGATTAGAAGAAACTACTCTCAATCGAATAACTTCTCATATAAAGCTATCCTTTCATATATAGTTCTTAAAACAATGAACAGTGTTTCAAAACAGAAATAAAATAATTAAATGCTCACAGACCACAAAAAAACCTCCAGTGTTGTCTCACTGTAGTTAATATGTCAGCACTTCTTTTCTTGAACCTTGTAGGGACTGAAAATACTAGTTTCTTCCTGCAAAACTTCTCCAGCAGATAAAAAAAGCCCTTTACATACCTATGTACATACACACATTCAAATAGCTCACTGTGTTAATTTTAAAATAATTGAAAATATTCTTAATAAAAATTAGTAAAAATACGTATTTGTCTCTATAAGTTCTAGGTGAACATACTGTTTAATATAAACAGCCACTGTTTAAAGGGCAGTCAGTGGCACGCAAATTTGGTTTCAAATTTTAACCGTGGCCTGGTACAAAAGGAAATATGAAAGAGCTGCAAGGAAAGGCCTCTGGATGGGAAAATTTTATTACTTTATGAAACAACTATGAAAGCTAAATCTGCCATATACTTTCATATTATATTTTGTAGCCGTAAAACAAAATCTGTAACTCCTGAGTTTCTATACATTGATGATAGGCTTTGTCATTGCAAAAAATACTTACAAGCAAGAAATTACATGTGCAATACATTTACAGCTGTAAGTGCAGTATAGTAATAACCCTGATGTCTAATTCAGTAATCCACTATGTATTGAGCAGAATCAAAATGATAGCTCTTTTTCTTCATCTTTTAAAACAAAATATCACAAAAGAGTTGTAAAATATATCTAACACTTAAAAAACTTAACTGAAATCCACCTAGGTAGTCTGTATTTACTTATGTTCTACAGGACAAAGTTGATCACTGCATTAGACATCGAGAACATCTTTTAGGAAAGTAATTAACATATTCCAATTGTTATGGACAAATAGTTCACAGTTATGATTAGTAATAAACTTAGTTGAATTTTAAGTGGAAAAATTTTGCAAAACTGAAGAGCATCAACAAATAAGGGAGCAATACATTTAATTACAAAAATGTGAATAGTTACCGCAAACTAGAAAAAAGTAAATCCCTACAGATAGAACTAGGAAGGGATAGGCATGTAAAATCTAAACAAATTTTATTCTACACTTGCAGACAGATACATGGATATTAACACATCTAAGAAACAGAGAGTCAGATTACTGGTATCAACTGGGGTTTTCCTATCCCTAAAAATCACAGAAACATTGTCTTACTTCTTCCCAAATACAAAAGAACACATACATTTCATTTTTCCATCATTTTCTACATTACTAGGTGGGAATTCTAATGTCTCTTCCAGATAAATACATAGAAAATATGCTGCTATCGGTAGGATTTTCTCTGCTTTTGAAAATATTTTTTTCTTTTTATTGTCTTTAAGATCACCAGCCAGTGATGTTTTTCATCACCATAAGGTCTCAGCACTGCTTCTGATTTTCACCTGCATTATTGTATGTCATTCCTCTTGCTTAGCCCTGGTCTGCTTCCTTCCCAAAGGAAACCAGTCTCCACACCCTTCATGGAAAAGGATGCTCTGTTTTTATCAGGAAAAGTGTGAAGCCTTTACACAATCCAATAAGCTATTTGCAGAATACAGGAAGAGATTTACAGAACCCTCAGTCAGAGAGACTATCTCACAGGACTGTGGGATACAAGAAACCCAACCCCTACAGCAGTACTAGAAGAGACTCATTTCACAAAAAAGCACTGAAGTGTCAGTGGCGTGGCAGTATGTACATTTCCCTACGAAAGATACACAGAAAAGCTGAACATATGCTTTCCTAGCTTTTATTCTTTAATCTGATGCCCAGCTGTGATTGTTCTTCTTAGCCCAATGCCCAGATTTCTACATCCACAATTAGCTGCAGTGTGGTCCATCCTCAGCAGCCAAAAGCAAGTAGGTAGAACTGTTCTGCATGATGACCCTGCACCAGCAGTAGCAGTTTTGTCCCATGCGAGTAGTCACTCCTGTTTCCCCTTTCACAGGTGCTGTCAAATCAGATAACTAAAATTAACTGTATCAACAAATAACAGAATTGCTACAGACTAAAATTCCCATAGCAGAATGGCAGCACATCTCCCAGACTGGAATGGTGACTGCGGTATCCTATAGCAGATGAGACAAGCTACAAGGACAGAAAACACAGGAATGAAGACGTTCATTTCCTTTGTGCAAACGAGACACATGTCACGTTGGAAGACATTACTGTAGGTAAAGTTTTCCAAAGAAGACATAACTGCTTCATAGAGCCACAAAAAAGAGAAGTTCCTATTCTTTTCGTCCCCAGCAGTGTGCAATACCTGGTTCGAGATACTACTATCCAAAACCCACTCTTACATTAATGATCATGCAGTAGCTAGATTCAACATCCTTGTGTAAAAATAACAAAAATAATACACAAACCAGTAATCCTGGGACTAAATACCATAAAGCTTCTTGACCTGTAGAAGAGAAAATTACGGGGAATACAATATACAGCCATCAAATAGTAAGTGGCACAGATAAGAATGATAATTAAAAAGAAAAGTTTGTTCATTGTTTCTTATAAAAAAACCACAAGAAAGAGAAAGCACCATGAATGAGATAGTGCATTCAAAAGAAATAAAAGGAGATGCGTATATTTTTTCCCCATAAATAGCAGTTAAACTCTGAAATTCACTGTCACTAGCCAAAGGCCATATAGACGCAAAAAGCAACTACACAAATCTGTGGAAAAAAAATCCTACCACCAGTTATTTACCACAAGGACAACACCTTCCACTGAAGAAATTGCTAAGTTATGGATTACTGGAAGGAAGCTTTTAGGGCATGCTGGTGAGGTATTGCTGGATGCCTGCTCTGACCCTGCTCTGTTTTTTTTTTCCTTAGCCACCTATGACTGATCACTGATGGACAGAAGATTCTGACTATGTGAGCCTTTGGTCTCATAGGGTATTAGCTGACATCTGAAAATAGGATCTCTGAAGCCTAAGGAAGAAATTTGGCCTGCTCCACTCCGAGACTTCCAGGAATAAATCTAATCTACTCATAACACATTTAGAGAAGAGGTCACACATTAAAAGACGTGGATATGCAATAATTCTAAGCCCAAAAGAACTCTGTGCATAAGCATGGAACAATAACATACTGTCTCGTTTGTGATTTACAGAATACACTTGATTCTTTAGCTCCAGTTACTGATTCAAAGCACGATTCACAGCACATCATTACAAGCTTAAAAGACAAGAATTACCTACTAGGAAATATTTAAGAATATAATGAGCTCACGAAAAACTTGTTCTTCAAATTACTGAGTGTTTCCATAAGAATCCAGGAGGAAAAAACTAGGAATAAAACAACACTTCGGTGAATGTATCAATTCCTTTACTGGCCTGGCAATTTAGTCTATGACACAGCCTTACTGCTGGCCCTCAATGACATAATAAATTATTTTTCAGGGCTGTCGCAGACAGACTATGAAGTACCTAGATTAATGCTTTTCCTATTGTCACTCGTTAATATATCAATTCAAAGTCTGCCAATTTTTCTTTGCAATCTTTCAGCCCCAAACTACTTTCTAACTCACATATTTCCAAAACGTAAGTTGCTCAATGACACCTCTTTTTATCTATAAACCTCTGTGATTTCCATTTTATTTAGTGTACTATTTTGTGTGCCACAAAAACCTACGAAATCAACTTTCAACAGACTGAGCTCAGTAAATACTGTTATGATGAAACCAGAATATATATGGATGAAAGACTTATTATTTCTCAATTCATGCAAATCGGTATAATCTAATATAGCTTCTCTATACAATCTAATAATTTAATTTCAAAGTAAAAGTGACTTACACAAGTCTGTGTTGTCAGACATGGATTTTCTCTTGAGATTTTCTTAAAAGACTTTTTACTGATGGATCGTTTTAATTTATCAGAAACTCCTTCATATCTTTCATTTTTTTCAGATTCATTTGGAATTACTTTAAGGAATTCAGATTTACTTCCAGTTGGAGAAAGAGAAAGGGTAGGCTTTAAGCTTCTCTGAGAGCTAACAGAATCTGTTTTTCTCACAGTGGAGCTCTGTGGTTCTGATAAGACGGTCTCTTCATGGTTATGCTTGCTGTGTTCCTTATTCTTCCAATATTCATTTTTCCATGACATCCTCTTTAATGGGATCTCTTTAAAAACTGCTGAATCAGATGTTCCTTCCTGGCTATGGCTGATCTCAGGGTTGTCAGTACCCTGGATAAATTCATTGTTGTCATCCTAAATTTAGGAAAAAAAGCAACAGTGATTTCCTCTCATCATTACAAAATACAGTTTTACATAACCTTAAAATTTCAAAATGGCTATTTAATCTCTGCTGCCTCATTCTAAATTTGCAAGGATTCTGAGAACCAGCTGCTCTTCCTGACAACTACATTGAGTATACCATAAACATTTTCTTACATCTTAAGTTGTGAAAAATAGAAGATCAAAAGAGGAGTAGAGGGAGACAAGATTACACTTTTCAAAATGTCGGCCCAAATGTACAATTCTGATAACTTCCCAAACCTGTGTGTTACATGATAATCATAATTTCAATAAAATTTATTACAACTGTAAACAAAAAGTAAGCAAAAAGTCCACCACAATGATGTTTTGCATTGAATTATTAATATTCCATATTTTCACATTGCATCTTCAACTTAAACATGGAAGTAATAACTTCTGCTGACACCACCTTGCTCACCTCTGGTAATCTTGAATATCATATTCAGTACCATTTGAATATAATCTAAGAATTTTGGAGTTTATTTTGTTAATCTTATATTCCTGCTTCTAACAATGTCTCTGCAAAACATCCCATGAATCAAGTGTATGATATTCACTCATACTCCGCCTCAAAAATAGCACGTCCAATCACATGGACAGAAAAACAATGCGGAAGCACATCTAGCTTTTGCCTTAATGTTCTTATTTCTCAAGGAAGAAAGGATGAGAGAGAGACCTCATCTTCATCTCATCATGGTGGTCCTTGCTATATACTACCACACTGGATGTAAGGCAGTATATATTGCAAGGTTCAACAAGACACTGAAATATCATCTTCAATATGCCTCTTACAGCCAAGGTTCAGTCCTACTGCAAATGAAAGTGATCTAAGTCTGTTACTGACTTCAGCGAGTCCAGGACTGGATTACACAGAATTAAATGCACATTCAAGAAAATAATCCCTCAGTTTTATTAACGATACATGTTCTGGAAGTTTATAGTTTTATTCTCTCACTTAGTCATTTCCTTGAAATAGAAATCTGTATTTCCCTTCTTTCATGGATTTTTATTTACCATAAATTATGTTAAAATCTGTGCTGGAAACCCATATTAAGTTAGGGTAACTTAAGATGGAAGATTACTAAAGAAAAGATTGTGTTTTTTTCCCCATTCATTAGAGATAAATGATTTATCTGAAGCTTAAATCCCTTCCACCTTTCCGCGTCACTTCAGCCATATGTATTTAGGTTCCAGAAAAATTTGTTAAATACTAAATCACGAAATGGTGCCAGAAACACCAATAATGTTTGCTTGATTAACTATAGTGCAGCATATGTAAACTGAAGATGAGAATGATTTTCCTGAGGAATGAGCACTTCCACTAATGTACTGTATTCCTTCAAAGAACATGCACATGGGCAGTTCTGGGTACATAAAACTGATTGCTCTTGCTGGGCTGTAATTTTAGGAAGATCATTCTAATGACGGTAGAGGACCACCTACTAGGAGCAGGTGGGATAAACTCCCTTTGTATGCTGAGCTTTAATACTGAGGTATCAGTGTGAAATTATCTATCAGCCTTAGAAAGGATACATTATCTTATTTAAATTGGTTCCTTTACTCTTTGAATCACAAAAGAACAGAAAAATTCTCAGTTTCTTCATTGAAGGCTACACTGATTAACTTGCCTCTTACACTTAGAACAGCATTTTTGACAGCACTATGTGATACATGGTCAGACCTGCCACAGTCACACACCTCAGCAATCAGCAAGAGTTCTTGGTTTTGCTCCGGGTTTGATAGAATCCATAAATGCTGCCATGACAAGTTTAATTATACAAATTCTCTGACAGAAATTTGAGCTGAAAGCACAGACACTCATATAATTACAAAATAAGTCATTTGATGGTGAATGGTTCCAAGAGAAGCAATTTTTATCCTTTACTGATTATTTGACTCTGATAATTGAGTAATAGCATTGAACTATTTCAGGGACTAATTAGTAACCACTAAAGGGAATTTATAAATACTTGCTGTTCTCAGTCTGCAGGCTGAAACATTTCCTCCCCAAAAGCCAAAAGTTACATAAACCATATAATTCTAGCACAGTTACTGTGCATATCTTATGGCTCTCAGTGTATTCAACATAAAAAGAGAGTCAATGTTCACTTATTGGAAATTTATTCTGATGCACAACTGGCCTGTTATATTCTACAATTATGTAAATATTTTTTGTAGATAATACTGATCTTGCACAGATTTAATAAAAAAGTACATAATTCTCCTTTGCAGCTCCACCAACTTCAAATGTAGACTAGGATGAAATTGGGATATAGCCCTTTAACTGTAATTTTTGAGTTCATGATGCAGTGCCATAAAAAACCCAAGGAAAACTTTTGGACTTTTTACCAGCCTGAGATATTTAAACTACAGAGATATGCAAATTTTTTTTGTTCATTAAAACAAAGTTTTACTTATTTTTTCCAGTGAACATGAGAAACAGTAATAGCGTAAAACCAATGTACCTTATTTGAGCATGTAAAATTAACATATATTTTTAGAAAGCACTGCAAGATTCAGCATAACTTAATCAAATATTTTGTCATATAAGTGAAGTAAACTGGGAAACATGTTATGGTTGGGCTAAAGAATTTTGGTAATTTTGCAAAGATGGCTTAAACTGCACTAAAATAGATACCACTAAGTTAGCAGTCTTACGTTCAGCTACCATGGCTTTTCCAGGAAACTCTTTCCTGTATTTTCAGTGCTTTAAATAGAACTGTTTTCTAGTTCACTTCAAGTAATGCAAAATAGAGCAATCTAAATGTTTAATATGTACCCAGACTTAGGAGTCTAAGGCTCATTTCAAGAAGCACACAGAATGTATCTGTACAAGGAAGAGGATGAATATGGGCAAAACATGACTGCTTAGTAATTTGTTGTTTCTGTGATTTCTTTCACATGAAAGAAAGGCTTAACTATGAATTACTAATGTAGTAGTTAGACTGAGAAAAAAACTCCTGATAACTTGTTAACATGCTGCAGATTTGTTTAATGTAATTATCTTCTACGTTTGTAAGTCTAATCCATCTCCAGCTGCAGTGATGGTACTATTTAGTGCAGTTTGCATTCAAAGATAATGAATGAAGCAAAAGGCTGCTCCCTAGCACACCTCTGGCATATAGTTAAAGTTTTTAGTTTATATAATACCTTAACACTTTTTAAAGAAGATAGGGATCTTCTATCAGTCTCTTATATCAAGCCTCTAGAATGGACATCAATGTTGTGCCCCAATGTTTTTCTTGTGCTGTAAAAGCAGGAGTACTTGGCTACTGCTTTCTCTTTCTGCTCTTGGCACTGGATGTCAGGGGCAGGACAATGGAATGGAAGGTTTGCTACCTTCTTCAATAAAGTCTTAAGCACCAGCAAACTGTATTGATTAATTTAGCTTTTCATTAATTTATAAAAATTTATAAAGTTCAGCAGGTCTGTATGCCATATGCGCTGTCCTTTGAAAGACACTATATTTTCACTCCCTTACTGCATGGGGACCTCTTCAGACATTTTTGTTTGCCATTTTTACACTGCTTTGGAGACATACCTTTACAAAAGGACTTTACAAAGGACTTTAATACTTTTTATAATTAAAAATTAAACACAGCAGAATGTTCATAAAGGTAGAAACTTTTGTCAGTTACAGTAATGACACAATACAACTATTCAGTGCGTTGACAATTTGGTGAATTTCTATATAGTATCAGCTGATACATTTGCTAAAAAAATATTTCTTTTCTTTCATTGGAAAAGGAAAGGTGCTGGACCCCCATCTCGTATGAGGACAGGCTGAGAGAGCCTGTTCAGCCTGGAGAAGAGAAGACTCCGAGGAGACCTCAGAGCCCCTTCCAGTACCTAATGGGGCTACAGGAAAGCTGGGGAGAGACCCTTGATCAGGGAGTGTAGTGACAGGATGAGGGGTAAGGGTTTTAAACTGAAAGAGGGGAGATTTAGATTAGATATCAGGAAGAAATTCTACTGTGAGGGTGGTGAGGCACTGGAACAGGTTGCCCAGACAAGCTGTGGCTGCCCCATCCCTGGAGGTGTTCAAGGCCAGGCTGGACGGGGCTTTGAGCAGCCTGGTCTGGTGGGAGGAGTCCCTGCCCAGGGCAGGGGGGTGGAACTAGACGGTCTTTCAGGTCCCTTCCAACTCAAACCATTCTATGATTAATTTTATTACTGAAAGATTTTCCCATTGCAAAAGAATTAAAGTTGGTGATGCTGACACAGCTCAGACAGGACATAAAGCAGAAATAAGAATCATCAAGTGACATAAAGCTGAAATTTCTTAATTCACTTTTGACAACACTGGTGAGCAAAACAGTCCCTGCTTACATTTTTAAAAGGCACCATGAAACCTTATTTACTGCACTCTTGCTCAACCTTAACGGACTTACACTTCACTTGAATCTATAATGCAGGCTTTCATAAAATATTTTCTGTTGTAATGATGCACAATACTCGCATCTCTCTGTTAGCATAGGGGCTGACAGAGAGTTAGGTTTCTTTAGTCCACTTGTTACAGGGTGTATACCTGCAGTTTCCCTCCTCTATCCTGTTAAGACACAGCAACCTGACAAAGACAAATCCACCTACAGGTATACAGGGAAAAGATGATTTATTCTCTCTGTCTAGCTTGAAGACAGAATCTCATCCTAGGAGTTTTAGGCTGAAGACTGCTTTATCAAGGATTACATGTATAAAGTGGCCTACCTCTTCACTGCTGTCAGTTCCTTGAAAGTTATCTTCAGTTTGGGTTTTCCCATGTACTCTGTTACTGTCTTGCTTCAAATCCAAAGGGAAAATGCAACATTCTGGTGACATATTTGAAGACTTCCCATGAGGCGCTGATCGAGGTGTTGATGAAAATGTGAAAATCTCTTTATTATTCACTTGGTGATCACCTCTTTCATTGCTGTGATATTCAACAGAGGCATTCTGTGGTGAGGTTAAATTACGGCATGCTGAATCTTCAGTAGCTATGAACTGCTCACTCCTATCCAACTGAATACTCTCAGTGAAACTTTCTGGAAACATCCATTCATCTGAAACATACAATGTTTATTTTAATTCCAAATATGTAACTTGTATGTTACCCTGATCACTCTAGTTTTCTCTGGAAGTTGTACAGCAAAATAAGTTCTTTTAATACAGAAACATTCTGCTTATCAGTTGGAAGAGTGACGAGGATGCAACGAAAAAGATCAGGCTGCTTTCTAAGTGAGGCTATGTTAATCAAAACATTTCCAGATCATATCTCAAAAAACCACAGGCTATGATACATGACATGCAAGCCAGCAGTTTGCAAATCTGAAACTATTTAGCTGTTAAGATTTAAAACTGTTCAACTGAATTTATTCTAGGAAAACAAAAATTTATTAAATTTGGCAATTGATCTTTTTCTATAGACATTTTTTGTTGCTGACATTAAAAAAAAAAATAAAGTCACACAGAGTTGGTTGAAAGTTCATAACATTACAACCTGCTGCTTCTTTATTGCTGAAATTCTACACTTTCTTTTATGTCCAGAACCTATGGTTCAAATCTCAATTTGAAACTACAGTTCTGATGAAAAATAGTGTGACATGAAAAATGTATGAAGGTATCTATTTCACCAAGTTTCCCTGAATACAGGCAGTACTAATCTGCCAATTTTAAAGCAAACAATAAACTAGAGAAATGGATTTAAAGATTGAGTGCACGAGATAAACATGAAAAGGCCATTTTTATTCTCTTATTGTTAACTTATATTTTACTGTTTGGAATGATGATATAGAAAAAAATGTCAATTTGATTAAAACCAACCTCAAATAGCCTCCAAGAAAAGGAGAATTGCTCAAGTATAGGATACTCCCTTATCTTCATTAAAGGCAGCGTGGTGTGGATTATTCACTAGATCTTTAAACTTTCTGGTTCCATAAAACAAAGTTACCACCAACCATATTAAAAAGCCTCAAATAAAAAAAATACTAAAACTGTAATAATAAAGTAGCACTGCAATAATAAAATGCTTGCCATCACAGAAGATTAGTAAATTTACTATAGTATTCTACTTCTTTTAGTTTTGTTAGAGATAATTATCACTTCAGGCAGATTCAGCAGCTTTGAGGGGGAAAAAAAAGAAGTCTGAACCACAATACATGAAGGCAAAAGAAAGAAGAATGAGAATGCTAGGAGAAACAGCCGTCTTCCTACTGGATTGCTGTGATTTTTCCAGTTTACTGAAGATAGCTAGTAAAGCTACCAAACTCTAGTTAATATCCTAAACAACAGTTTGTACTAGGAACCAGTGAAAAGTAGGGACTTCACACATCTTGGACATTCATGGCTTGCACCTACTTGTTCTGGAAAACACTATTTTTCACTCTCTACAAGAAGACCATCTACAATCAGAAGGCCCAAGGCTTTTCAAGTGAACTCTTTTTACATTAGATAATCATGCTGGTTTAAAGCAATCTAGTAGATCATTGTCTGTTGTTTATTTTGTATGTATATAGAAATCTCACCTTGCTTTTAACTAATGAAAGACTTGAAAGATGAACATGCAAGTAATGCGATTTAATTTACAAATATTTTGGACTAGTTTGTTCAAGAGTCTCAAGAAATGAGTAAGACTATTCAAAAGTTTTAAGAACCACCCTTCATCTGCGTAAACACAAGGACCTTTCATTCTGATGGTATGTTTAATGTATATGGTTATACATTTAGCGTACAACCCACTTCATGAGAATCTCCTAATATTTATGCACAAAGAACTGTGAATGAGCAGAGAGGAGTGGCTTAATTCTTATTATGGCCTACATACAGACTTAATGAAAATCAGCTTCCCTAACTGCAGTCTCATCTGTTCTATTCTCATTCTAGAATGACTTCTAATGCAGTTGCTGCTGTTTAGTTTGCAGAGGTCATTACAGATAAAATTTTATAATGAATTCTGAAGTAAAAAAGAAGGTGTTAAACCACTTGGTTTTTTGTGATTTTAAGTCAATTTTGAATTAATTATCAAAATACAAAAACCCCCAAACTTAAGTTTTTGCCAAGCACTTAGAGAAGAGGAGTCAGGAGCTTAAACTTCTGAGTCCTACTCCTGGCTCTGAGACGGACATCCAAAAACCTCTAACACATCACTTGACTTTTTACTCACCATTGTGAGTAAAGTAATTTCTTTACTCAGATCAAATGTACTTCAGAAATATAAAGTGCCTGTATAGCATTTATGCTGAATATTCTGCTTTTTTAGGCTAACCTTCTCCATAAAGAACAACATTTGTTTCCAGAGATGATGAAGAAATATACTTGGGTTAGTAACAGGTTAAACACAAATATTAGTTTCTATGCCACAGCATTATTCTTAATGAAACATGCAGGGGGAAGACAGAAAAGTCTGTAAGACAACATTTCACACTGGCTACGGAGCTCGGCAACTGCTGTAACCTGTAGTCAGCGTAGCATTTTGTTAACAGCCTACAAGCAAAAGATATGGGGTGTTTTGGACCAAACCAAATCCCATTATCTCTCCACCACAAACTATAATGGAATTTCTTTCTAACCCAGCATTTCCATGTCAATTGTAATGAAGAATTTGGAGTATCTTCTTCACAAAATATGCAAATTATTATGTAATCACAACATTGCAGCAAACAAGATAAATGCAAGAATGATCACCTAAACATCTAATTAGCTCTTCTACAGCATCAGAATTATGCTAAATCTTCTAATTGCAGTCTAACATTTTAATGAAGGTTTCATCATTGCATAATTAAGATTGGCAAACTATAAACAATGCTCACTCATTTTATTTTTTTCCCTTGCTTAAAAACAACTTACCTATGTAAAGATACTGCACACCTGCTACAGGAGACATACTGATTTGAGTCCTATTATACATCTAATTGATATTATAAATAGCAGTGACTAACCTCTAAGGTAACAGGATCTTACAGGGGATCTTACAGTAGGTATCTGCTACTGACCTCCAAACCAAGATGAAAAGGCCAATGAACCATTATCCAGGCCACTTAAGCAAGCTCTGGGGCAACAGAACCTGGTTCTTATGGATGACTTCAACTACCCAGACATTTGTCAGAAGAACCATACAGCAGCTCACATGTCACCCACCAAGTTCCTGGAATGCATAGAGGACTGCTTCCTCATACAAATGTTAGATGCGCCAACCAGGAACGAGGCACTACTGCACTTGCTACTCACAAACCGAGAAAACCTGATTTGTAATATCTTGGTTAGTGATGGCCTCGGCTGCAGTGATTACAGTATTATGGAGTTTAGGATCCTGCTGAGCGCACTGAAGGTTAGTACAAAGAGAAAGCTTTAGATTTTAGAAAGGCAAACTTCAGCTTTCTCAGAGCTCAGCTGGGAGGGATTCTGTGGGAAGCTTCCATGGTGGATAAACGAGCTAGCAACTGCTAGGAGTTTTTCAAGAATGCTCTCCTGGCAGCACACAGTTCATCCCCTTTAAAGGTAAGGGAAGCAGGTGGAGCAAGAAACTCCCTTGGCTTAACTGTGAGCTCCTGAGTCTGAGAAGCTCAGGAGAAGAGAGAGAAGTGTACCAGAGATGGAAAAGCCAACGAATACCCGTTGAGAAATGCAAGGGCATTGCCAAGGCATGCAGAGATGCTGTTAGAAAAGCAAAAGCTCAGCTCGAATTGAAACTGGACAGAGATGTCAAAAACTACAAGAAAGGGTTCTTCGGGTACGTAAACAACAATCAGAAACAGAAGGAAAATACTGTCCCACTGTTAAACGAGAGACGTCAATTAGTCACTGAGAACGCTGAAAAGGCAGGGGTTCTCAACACTTTCTTCACCTCTCTATTTACCAGCACTGTTGGTAATGGAAATAACCCATAATGAAAAGGAAAATTTCTTCAGTCAGTTTTGAGCAAATTTGAGTGGGCTGCCTACTTTACAAATTGCTGCCTATGCCTTTTAATAGAAAATAACACTCCTTTTTTATAGAAACAAGGGCTGTTTTTGTGACAATAATGTACATTCCAGGCACATGCAAAGCAAATTGATTGACACTGTATGACAAAAAATATCCAGACCTTTTGGCAGATAGCTGTGAATGGGAAAAAAACATAAGCTGAGGTGTCTTTCTGTGAGTAAGAAAAAAAAATAATTTTGTTTACCACTGAATTTTAAAAACAAAACTAAAAAAACCACTAATATTACATAGGTACCATAATTAATATCCTAAATTCTTATCTGGGACAAGTAAAATTTCATGTACATTTGATGTTTGGAGTCTTTAGTGTTAAATTTAAAAGGGATTTAAAGAATAAATTATTTTTAGTTCTTTCCCTTTAATCATGAGAGCATGGAGTTTTTCTTTTTTATTCATTCACTGCTCTGGTACTCTGCTTAATCCTGCAAATCTTTATCAATGCTCAAAAGCAATTCTGTTGCAGGGTGTTTGATTTCCATAATCCCCCACAACACAGTCATTTATATTTTATGTGAACTGTTTCTGGGTCCTTTGAAATTACAACAGATAGTCCCCCATGCCACACATAACTGAGATGTAAAAATAACATAAAATGAGCATCATACCACTGGTTATCTCCCATGTGCTTTTGGCTGCATTTTTTAGAGATAGTGTTCTATGACTGCTGTTGTCTGCTGATGGCCATTGTGGCGAGGTGAGTTGAAAATCTGCTCTTCTGCTCTCGGAGGTTTTCTGAGTCTGAATTGCAGGGTCTGAAACACAATCCAGGAGCTTATGAAATGCCTGTGAACACTCATATTGTGCGCTTTTCTTACTTGAGGCATGGAAAACCAGCATTGTCCTGGGATATAAACACCTGCCAAACAGCACAGGAATCTTGTATGGCAGTAGGTATAAGAATATCACAAGAAAGTAAAAATTTAATGCTAGGTAAAAGCATTGTAAAAAGGGCAAACCATAGAAGTTATAAAAAACAGGCTTGCAAAAGTCTGCAAAATAATCAAGAACCACTGCAGTATGCAGTAGCCTAGTTATATACACAGCATGAGGGAAAGTGGAATATATGTATAACCTGTGGCTACAGACAGCAGGTGGTGATCCCTGGCTCAAACACTTACAATAGAAATACCTGCAGAGAGAACGAGCATTTATTCGAGCTCCTACAGAAGAATAAGCCATGATTTAATATAAATGTCTTCAGTAACTAACAAGGTAGATAAAGGATTGGAAAAACAGAGAATTAGGTCTTACATTCTGAAGTCAAAATCATGCCAAAATTTTTGGCAGTTTGTGAACTCTTCATACTCTTTGCTTTATGCTCTTACCATTTTGACATAGATCTTTAGTTGTTTGGCGAGTATTTCTTTTGCCTCCTTGATCTATAGACTCATTGCATGAAGAGAACGATAGCTCCAATCTCTCAAAGTCTTCTATGGATTCAGTTCTCTTCCCCGAACTTTGAAGTGGGCATGATCTATTACTTTTGCTACTGCAGGTCTTTGTTACCTTGAAAGACATTATTTTCTTAATGAAAAATAAAAATGTAAGAGCTTTCAAAATACTCAAAGGTAAACACACATTTTGAATTAAGCTTATTTTTCAAATAAATGTTCACAAGTATTTTTTTTAAAATATTATCTTTTCAGGAAACTTCATAGTAGGTACAGTTCTGTGTGGTATCTTCAGTCTTACTAATAGGCAGGGTTTTTTTCACCGAGTGAAAGAAAAGCAAGGCAAAGAAAAGAAAAAGGTAGTTGAAATTCACTATCTGTATAAAAAGACAGTGAGATTTGTGGCTATTCTAGACCTCAGAAGGAGAGGCTGGTCTTCGGAGATTCATCTTTGGAGAAAGGAATCTCATTTTATGTCTTGGCTTTCAACTGACTTCCTACAGAAGAGTCTACTTCCTTTGGTCGGATCCTTTATTTCCAGTATTAACTGGGAATTGTAGTCCTGACCAGATTCCTGTAACCTGCATATTGCTTGCTGACAGACCGAGACCAGATGCTTTCCCTAGCATTGTAACTGACGGCATCACATGAGCTACTGTATGGCTCACTGTCATCCACTAAAAGCATACCGAAATGCAGAGTTTCTGCTCTGCACGACAGCTCTCATCCTAAGGAAAAATACTTACATACATACAAAAACTTTGCAGTCTAGAACAAAAAATTCAGAAAAGAATGATAAGAAATCACACGGTAATTTCAGTAGGAAGAGATCTCTGTAGGCCTAATGCTGAAATTAGATTAGCCTTTGAAAGTTCTTATCTTTGAAAGTTCGGAAATTCCAGAGTTTCCCAATGACTCTGTTCCAGTACTGAACCACTCTATCTTTATAGCCAGTCAGAGCTTCCCTGATGCAATTTGGTCCTGCTCCTCTTGTCTTAAAAGACCTGTCTTCTCTGCTATTTTCAACTAATACAGAGTTGTAACTAGATTCTCTCTTAGCTTTCTCTTCTGCTGTCTGGACAAACCATGTCAGGCGCTGTAGCCGCTCAAGCATTTCACTTGCCCTCCTCTGCATGTTACAGTATCTCTCGCACTGGCAGTCAAGGACCAAACACAGTACTCAAGACACAGCCTCACATCACACCAGTTCAGAAAAAAACCCTTTAGTGCGACTCCTCTGCTTATCAGACTCTTCCTTTGTAGGAGTGGCAGCACTTTTGTTGCAATTTAAGCCTTCTTACCTCTCCAGATACCCTTGTACTGACTCTTCTGTTTGAAGATGGAGGTGGCCCAAGGATCTTTGATCCAAATGCAATATGTGATACATCCTGAGTTTTACTGCTGCGTATATTGCCTTGCCCTTTATTAACCAAGCTACCTAAGAAAAATAATAGTTTAAAAAAATGTTACAGTACTTACAAAGAATATTAAACTTTTTTTCAAATCAACTGAAATAAAATGTACATAAGAATTATGTTCCTTTATAGCACAATCCCTAGAAATATGTAGGAATAACAAATCTACATTTTATAAAACTGTCAACATACTAGCAATAAACTTTTGGTCTATTATATAGACATATCTAATCTTGCTTTAAAGAAGGGGCTATTTATAAACAAAAAATTTGATTTGCATGATTTCTTTAGAACTTCAATGAAAACCTAACTTCTGACAGGAAGAAAAAACAACTCTAACTAATAAATAGAATAAAAAAAAAACTAACGCAAGAAAACTGAGGCAGGAATGTCAAGGTATCACTCACAACTCAGAGAACTATTTCCATGTAGCTTGCTTTTTGAAATTACTGAATCTACTGTATTAGCAGGGCTGAGCATTAATAAGCACAAAAGAAGCCACTTTCTGCCATTACCTTCTTCCCTTTTTCCTGATGTGACATTTGGCTGCTGCTAACAGCTGTCATTTCACAAGACTGGATGATCTGTCTTGGTTTAACATCAATTTCTCTAATTTGCTGACTACCTTGGGATGTTGTTAGCTCCAATTATAAAAGCTGATTTGCATGAAAATCTCTCTTTATGAACACATTAATTGAATGCAATTAATTACTTACATCTACACATAACAGTGTGTTGATGGCATAATTAAATAATGTGTAATTAAAAGTGAATGATACTAAAAATAATTTTGGCTTTTGATTATCAAACGAACAAAAAGTTTAGTGGATAAAAAACCACCTTCCAATTAAAATGTACTTAAACATACCAAAGCCTCCATTTTCAAGGCAGCAAACTTCTGAAATTTGAAAAGCATGTCTGGAAGAATTCATGCTATGTTCATAAGATGGGATTGAAAATAAAGATTAAACCTTAAACTGAAGGCATTTCATTTTCATGCAGGTCAGGGAAGTTACCATTAAATATTTTACTATATATACTTATATAACTTTGTAGTACAGATGGTAAAACCAGAGTCTTGTTTTAAACGAACATTCATTTTTCTGTTTAGCTATGTCATTCACACTATTGTACTCATGTAAGTTTTACAGTCCCTTGTATTTTGACAACTCAGATGAGAAGAATTGATTTTTGAATACAGTCGCTGAGAAACCTAATTCCAGTTTCTTCTGCTATTTCAAAAGCAAACTTATAATCAAACTTCACAACAGAACTTTGGCTTGACTACTTGTAGGGCAATAATACTCTAAAAATATTATTTGCCTCTTAATATTACAAAAATGGTGCTTGCATGTATTAAAAAGTTGAACGTAATTTAAATAAGTAAATGTATGAAGGGTCTTAGTCTAAGCAAAAATTTAAAACCCCTTCTATTCATTTTAGCTGCTGTAGGACTAAGACTGCCATTACTAACGAGGTATATCAAGAAAGAGCGGAAGTTAACAACTTGAAAAAGCATCAGCATGGGAACTTAGTGCAGATGATAAAAATTTTTTTAGTTGTTTTTTTTCATAGTCCAGTAAAAACAGGAGAAAAGAAGTTTAAAAATTATTTTCTTAAACTTTTCATATTACCAAGGTTGTTATCAAAGAAATACTTCTTTCAAAGTTTATTTTCCTTTAGGGTTCGAGATGCTACACCTTAAATACTACTATTGCCTGTAATAGTCTGTTTTTTTATATTATTAATCTTCACCTGTGGTTACCATTCTCTGTAATTTATCTTACTTCTTTGGTCAATACTTTGCACGTGTATTTCCAGAGCACTTTAACAGAAATGGTGGAAATGATTATTCACTGAATTCAAACACTAAAGATTAGAATCCTCAAGACTGAGAAAATACTACAACCAGTAGAATAAGAACATATCTGCCTTACCAATAGCACCACTTCTAACATTGCCTCCACTGACAAAGATGTATTGGAAAAGGATTCTTTATCCAATTTGCTTGTTCAGACCCACTTCTAAGCTACTTCAGACCTACTTCCTTTTCAAAAGATGTTCTGTTACCCCATTTTAGTATGATGAATCAATGACTCATAAAAGGTAATACAAAGTAAGATGGAAACGGAAAACATTAGTAAGACACTGCAATTATTATATGGGCCAAATTAAAGGCTTAGTCTTGTGCCTCATTCAGAAACCAATAACAACACAGCAAAAGAGTAGAGGAAAGAGGGTGCCTATTGAGACAGACTCCNCTAACAGTAAGAAGTCTATGTAATTCTCAAGTTTAAGCTGAAAATAACAGCTAATGAAACATTTTTAAAAGGACAAAATTATCAGTTCTCCATGAAGGACATGAATCAGAGCCTACAAAATATTCTAATTTTAAAATCCATTGTAATTCTCTTTTTTAAGAAGTGTTTGCACATATTCCAGGATATTTACTGTTGCAAATGGATCTACAGAATAACTTAAAAATAGAAAAAAAAGGACAGATTAGCTATGAGCACCTGGAT
>VXBO01009618.1:22801-50808 GCA_013400135.1 Rhinoptilus africanus
AAATTATATTTTTGACATGTTTAGAATCCTAATAAATTAAATGATTGCTGGTAATACTAGTGAAAAATACATTTTTTTTCTACATTGATTTATTTCCTTATTGGAAATGTAGCTGACATCTTCAAAACTCAACTGATTTAAAAAACCTCTGATTTTACCCCACATTTACCTAGTACAGTAGTCCCTAGCTCATAATTTTTCAACAGTGGCCACGTGAAATAAAAAAAGAAAACAGAAACCTTGTTTAGCAAAATATGATGTTTCCTGCATGTTACCTGCTCTGTAGTGTTTTTTATGAAAAAGTGCGTAAGAGATTGCCCATCTTACAAGCTTAAAACTCCCTTAAGTCCCACTCTCTAGCAACCTAATAACTGTATCATACAAAAATTTTGGTCCTACATTATTCACTTCTCTTTTGAGATTATTCATAACTATAATAAACAACAAAGAGCCTAGAACAAAAAAACTTTTGAGGCCTCCTGCTGTTAGCCTTCAGTTGTAAAAACCTAAAATTTGATCCTCTGTTTGCTTTCTCTCTCTTAGTTTTTATCCAAGTCAATCGTTTTATCTTGGCACATGAGTGCCTAGCTACTTTAATAAATCTCTTCTATGCAGTGCCGCCAACGTCTAAATGATATATTTTATTATCTTTTAGCTTACAGAAACATTCAATTAACTCGAAGACACCAATAAAATAAAGATTTCCTTTTTCAGAGTATAAGATGAGGAGACTTTGCATGGTCTTATTGTTAGAAGAGTTTCATTAATGTAAACATAATTGAAGTGTAACAACTGAATAGACACGCTTCAATGTACATTCAGAACACATACCTCAAATATTGTTCCTATAAATCCCACGCCTGAATTAGAATTGTTCAGGCTGCACGTAGATCTCAAACTACAGAACAAACATGTGTCTATGTGCTCATGATATTACAGCTATGCAAGAGCTGTCATGTTTTAGTTTAAGACACTGGAACTCTTAACATGCACTTTTACAAAATAAATCCATGATTTGTATGCATACCGTATAGATAGTATTCACAGTATTTTAAAACAATGGAATACCTGTTTCTTGCACTGTTATTGGACATCTGCATTTTATTTCTTGCTTCTGAATTTTAGTCAGGTTCAGCAATTGTGTAACTTGTGGCACATCTGTATTTAGCTGGCAGGTTCGAGGAATAACATCTGTGGGCTCGCATTGCATAGAAGGAACAACACATGTATCTAGAATCAAAAAACACGGGCTTTACTTCACTCAGATGACACAATGGAACTAAAGTCGATTTACGTTATCTGTTAGATTACATACATTTTAGTTCAGATGGCTATAACAGTAGTAACAGATTACAGTAATTTGAAAAATTTGCTGCAATTGTTTACTTTTAAGACAATAAGCATGCAAAACTTAAAATGATATTGTGTATTTTTTAGGCCAAAAAATTTGAATATTTAAACTAAGAAATGTGCACAAATAGCTGGAATAGTCGTAGTAATAGTCATACTAAATGAACTTTGATTTGGCAAGCAAAACATAAACACAAAATACATTTTGTTAATTTTTATTACAATTCAGATTTAATTCTAATACTGATATACTGATTTTCAGATAAAATTAACATCTGAAAATAGTACTGATATCAGCGGGCCTGATGTAGCAAATAAAGACGTTCCATATATGCAAATAAAGAATCTGACAAGTTTTAATTCCAAACTTTGGACACCATAAGACTTTTATGATGAACTAAAAAGCTGTCAAGATATTTATTCCTGTGACACTGGGTACTAGTAGAATGTGTTATAATTGTCTCTGCTTTCCCTTTGATAATCAATACAGACTGAGTTTATGAAAGGTATTGTCTACAAAGAAAGGTATCCAAAGTCAGAACCATTCCTGGTGCTGTGATCCAAATTCATCCCAAATTTTGTAATACTTGAATATAGTGAGCTAATGAAATTAGCCTCCTTTCCAAGGATACGAAGATGAAAACATAACTCCAAACACAAATAATATATCAAGTACTGAGATCCTAATAGAAAAATTCAAGTGAGCCATATTGCATTTCAGTAGTGGAAATATTTAAGTAAGATAAATGCTAAGAAACATTTTTTCACTAAGCTGGTGCTTTATTTACTGTTGTAAGACAATATTTAGTGATAAAAACCCCATATGTAACCTCAGGTTTACAATGGAAACCAGAAACTAGGTATATATCAAGCTTGTATGCCTCAATATCATGGGGCAGAGACAGAAATCATTTCTTAGTATATGTGGTTTATCCCTTCCACTCGCCATCATTTTAAGAACGCAAAACATACTGTGAACAAACTACTAAGAGAGAATAATGCACACATTGCACCTTGAAATCACTACTTCCACCACCAAGGAAGTTTAAGTGCAGAACTCAACCCTCATTACAAGTTGCAATGTCATTGCATTCAGCACAGCTTAACTAAACGGTCCAATCATCTGAGAGGAAAACAACTTTATCAATTCATGATTGTTAACTAAAAGTTAATTGATAATAACAAAAAGCTACTGTTGTTTTTCTGTAATTGGGTATGAAGTATATAGTTATTTTAATATGGCCAAACTTTGAGCTGTAACGTAATTTTAAGACTTGCCTAGATAAGGAAATTCATAAGCACAGAGAAGGTTCTCATGCCCACCTGCAGTGTAATAATCATAGAATTGATAAGCCAGTAATTAAAAGTGTAATATTTTACCATGCATACAGTTTATTAAAGCTGTCTGCTCATTATGTTAACTGTATTTTGGAATTTTGGAACTAATTTAGAACATTTAGGCACATTTCAAAAACTGTTTAGAATGGAAGATAAAACAATGCACTGATGGCATTAAATTAAATTAAAGACAGTGAGGCCTCCAACTGCACTTTCTGTGGAGATTTTACCAGAGTCCCTCTGTAGTAATTTTTTTTTAAGTAAAATAAATACTGATTGAAAATAATGATCCAGGATTATGATGTTAGTTCGGAGACTGGTAAACCTTTGACCAATATCCTGCTCTATTACAAATTTATCTCTAATTTTTCAGCTCACAACCAATATTACTTTCCCAACTAACAAGGACACATTAGGACAAATGGACTAAAGATCACAGAGAGGCGTTTATGATAGTTTCATTGCTCTGTTTCATACAATACTGTTTTGTTGTAGCTTTGTCTTGGATTATTTAAAGAAGAAATCTTTCATCAGCTGTTAACATCCAAAATCAAGAAAACAAACAGCAAATGCTGCTGAGTTTAAGTATTTCTCTTTCCTTTCAAACACTCTAGTCTTGGTCAAAACCTGATTCCTAACAGAGTAAGATAATGCTCTTTAAAACAAGCTCTCTACTTGATAAAGCTTGCAGTATTTCTTCAATAAAATACTTCTAAGGAAGTCACTGTTTAAAACAAAGAAGTACACATGTATTTAATTACTTGCACAAAGTCCAACACTATCAGATTTAATATGCTGTACTACCACTTTAATTTTCATGAAATCATGATCTTTGAAATTGTCGATCTGATGACTAAGAAGCTTTTGATTTTATAATATGAACAGTTATGATTAAGACTACATAGTAATTATAACACACCATCTTCCTCAGCTGTATCTTGAGGCCTGGATTTTAAAGTGAAGATCTTTCTCAGTTTACAGTTAGCGGAAATAATAATTCCGTCCAAAGACTGGAAGACAGCTCCTCTGAATATTTCACTGGTGAATGCTACCAAGTCAATACACATATTGCACCACTAGAAAAGAGAAACAACACTCATTAATAAAACTCAAACATTAATCATTGCAGGAGAGTATTAGTGTATAGTTTTCTATAAATGAAGTCTCTGTGGAGTACTCGATTCTCACAGGTTGTGATTCACAATGCATAACATTTTGATAATAAAAAAGATATTGCTGTATTTGCACTTAGAACAATTATTTATACAAACAAATCAGTACATATGACCTACTGACTGCCAACCCAAGTCAGCTCTGTTACCTAGCATATCCACAATATATTTTGCAGCTACTTCTAGATAAGTAACTTGTGAGAAAGTACATTTATTGAAGGTTTCCTGAGGGGAAAAAAAATGTTATTCAATATTACTTCAGAAGTTAAAGTTCCTGCAGCTTAAGTGCTCCAAAGGCTATAGTTGGGAGATTTTTTGATGATTTCTTTCTGAGATTCACAAAAAAAGGACGTCTCCAAAGCCTGCACCCCTTCCACACTGAAAATTAGCAGGTAAATTTCTGGTATAGACAAGACCCCAGTGTATCGTAACATCTTGAACTACTTGTTGTTTATAATAAATGTTAGCCACTCCTGATAAAGCATTTCCAAAAGACAAATCAGATAATGACAACCGTCTGGGTTGCTGAAGATCCTACTTGAATACATGTTTTAATTCTCATTAGATGATTATTCCATTTGTTTCAGGAAACACTGTTAGAACACCAACATCAATGTGCTACACTCTCCTGCGCTATTCTAGTAGCTCTTTAAATTCTGTTTCAAATTTTTTCCACTTAATTCAACACTTGTACATTGCTGTTCTTTATAATACAGAAATAAACAGTTACAGGTACCTATTTTACATGCGGACCATATTATAATTCCATTATCCTTCTAGAAAAAAAAAAGTTTCATATAAAACAAGTAGTATGACAAGCAGAGGAACTAACAAAACTTGTTTTTTGTGGCTTTATGTTTTCCATTTAGAGTCTCTGATGTTTAAAAACACATATGCTCACAGTTCTGGTGTTCCTAACAATTCTTCTCCTCATCAATTCAGATATCTATTGAAGGATGAGCTGATGCTAACAAATATTCTATAACCAGGAAATAAACAGAGATGGCCTCAAGGAGAAATGCAACCATTTTCATGAAATTTACATAACTAATATATTTGATATGATTACTCACGTGTAAAATTTAGTTGACCAGTGGGTTGAACTATAACTGATATTTCTATTCATTAGGTTGAAAAATAGCATAATTTGTAAGAATAAAATACAGGAAACCAGCACATGAAAATGTAAACTATGTTCTATTGGTGGAACAAACAACATATTATATCCCTATTCACAATCAGTCATACTGATAACAATGGTCAGCCTGCGTATACAATAAGTTAAAGTATCAGAGCCATATAAAAGATCTATCTTATCACTGCAAGAAGTATACTCCCTCCTTATGTAGAAGCAACAATAAAAAGGCAGATAACCATTTAAAAGACAGATATGATACTAAGAAATACAGACCTAATCTTTAAGGTTGGTCAAGCATTAAAGTTATTAAAATATTCTGACATTACAACTGATCAGAGCATTTAGACAGATCTCTGATTAATGTTTTATTATCTAAATTAAAACACATAACTGAAGTTCATATTCTGATTGAACTTAACTTGGTGTACATTAATGCATACTTTAATCTGAAACATTTGTGCTAGCCTAACACCAAGACCAACTAACTGAAATTATACTGAAGAAAAATAATTTTGTTTTAGTGGATCTTGAATTAATGGCAACTTCAGGGGTATGATGTGATGCATATTCATTTGANTTATCACAGATGTCTTCACCTAAATGATCTTAAAAGAAACCATACCTTCAGAGGATTTTGTAAAATATCCTCTCTCATGTCTAGCCTTAAATCCACAGCTGCTTAGTATACTAAGTGTTATCTAGTTCTCTTGGTGCATACTTATATTCTAATATATTTATCTGTTCTAAATAAATATATTTATCTGAAATCTAACTGTTCTTATCTCCAAATGATTTTTCTAAAGCAGTATTTCAGACTTGAGTCTTTACAATGTTATATGGTAACAACCTGGTATTTTATCCGGACAGCTATTACCATATGTTGTGGCTGGACATGAGAGAGGGGAACAGGGAGAAGCTGATGGCTATTGTTTTACTTTCATCAGTTTGACATATACATTGTTTAATATATACCAGATTCTGGAAGTGCCCGAAGCACATGAAAGTAACCATCAGCTACAGTCTACCTGCAGCTCCAGTGGATGTAATAAAAGGTCACTACAGGAGAAGGCACACATGAACAGGAGCACTGTAACAAAGAAGTATCAAAGACACAGAGAAGTTTATAAAGGCTGAATAAACAGCAGAAGTGAGCAACAAACACATCACAAACTGCATTAATCTTGGAAAATAGGGATGAACTAATGTTAGAAGAAGGGTAGAAGAGCAGTAGTATTAAATGGTTCTGATAGTATCCAGTAGAAAGGACAAACATGTATCTTGAACCATCAGGAACTGAATTCTAAACAAAACAGTAATTTCAACAGGTCTATAAACTTACATAAAACGTTTCTGATTAAAAAAAGCATGCTGAACTGCAGTTCAAGGAATATTCCCAAGGTACCTACTATTTTGCGCTTAATCGTAAACAGAGGAATTTTTGCATGCAGAGGGGTTACAGATAACTCCTTGTGGACCGTTGATAAATACAATCTTCTTTTAATATTTCCTAAATCAGTTACCCTATAAAAGAAAAAGCAGGAGAGAATAGAACAGATCTTTGTCAATTAAATAATCCAGTATCTTTGGGCAATCACAAAAAAACTATTCATATGTGGAACCTTTATGACAGTGATAGCAAATATGGAATTTAAGAATTACTTCTTTTACAAGATGAGTAATGAGATTTCTTCCTCAAATACAAGCTTGGTGTCTATATTCCTGCATATATAAAGTCACTTTACATGCTAATTTTATTTCAACAGTCTATACTCTTCACTAGATTTCCATAGCCCTTCAGACTATTAAAGAATTCAATCTGTATGAACTGAAAACCCACTTGTTTCTGCCTCTTAAACTTGTGTTATCTTGGGATGTGCTGTCACCTGCTACCTAGAAAAACATTATTTGTTTTCCTTTCCTAAAAATGCCTCTGTCATTTTATATAGACTGTTGGCTTAAAGATAGACACAAGACATTGTTTGTCTTACTTCCTGAGCACATACCTTCAAATGTCATTTAGAATACAGAACTTTATTGCTCGCTATTCAGGTCACCTCACAACGACACTAAGGACACTGAAAATGAACACTTCTAATAGATTCAGACCACAGCCACAATGGCAAAGATTAGGCTGCCTTTAAACTGATGAAGAGGCTCATTTTTATGTTCTGTTTCCTTCAAGTCTTGTGAGCAGCTGTGCTGGTTTTGGGTGGGATAGAGTTAAATTTCTTCAGAGTAGCTTATACAGTGCTACGTTTTAGATCTGTGATGAAACCAGTGTTGATAACAGGGGTGTTGTCATTATTGCTGGGCACTGCTTACACAGCATCAAGGTCTTTTCTGCTTTTCACACCACCCTACCAGCAAGTTGTCTGGGAGTGCACAAGAAGTTGGGAGGGGACACAGCCAGGACAGGTGATCCCAACTGACCAAAGGGATACTCCATGCCCCATGACATCACGCTCAGCAATAAAAGCTGGGGGAAGAAGGAGGAAGGGGGGAATTCTAGAGTTATGTTGTTTGTCTTCCCAAGTAACCGTTATGCATGAAGAAGCCCTGCATTCCTGGAGCTGGCTGAACACCTGCCTGCTGATGGGAAGTAGCAGATGCCTTATTTAGCTTTGGTTGCACATGCAGCTTTTGCTTTACCTAGTAAACTGTCTTTATCTCAATGCACAAGTTTTTGCTCCTTTACGCTGGTGATTCTCTCCCCCATCCCACTGTGGAGGGGGTGAGAGAGTGGCTGTGTGAGGCTCAGCTGCCTGCTGGGGTTAAACCACAACAGCAGTACAACTTTGATACCACACAGCAATCCCACCTTATTAGACTGGAAAAGAAATTACTTTACAGGTTGCAATCTGTATGCAGAAATAATGATTCATTTACCTATTATTTTTGAACAAGCCTATTTGTAACAGATGGGTGTTTCTCTGTAATTAGCAGCCCCTCTGAGAAGATGACAAATAATTACAATAAACAACTTTCTGTCACTATTTAGTGTTGTTAAAAATAATTACTCATAATCATTACATTTAAATGCTGGGTTTTACTTTAAAATTGTGGGACTGTCCTGTAGACTTTTTTAAAATATTATTACTGAAAATACTTTTTCATTAGTAAGGACTACTTGTAGCTTAACTAATGAAATGTTGTCATCCAAAATTTGCAGATAAACACCCTGAAATGTTCTTAGGATTCCTTAGGTTAATTTAGGAGGGCATTAACTCTGGAGCAAGTTACACACTTTAGCTATTTTTAGCAATACAAGAGTTCAACCAAGGGCAGGATAAAAAATAATGCAAGTATGTAAACATCAAAAGGTTCTACTAGTACAGGTGATAAAAACATGGGAGCACCTTCTTGTTTCCCACAGTCATTAAGACCATCACGCAAAGCAAAGTCTATCAGCTCTCCAGAACTTGTTGATTGTTCCTCTTCCTTACAGACAATCTGACCTTTAATCTATTCATCCTCATAATGTGGCTGGGCAAATCAAAACGAAGTGGAAGAGTCTACCGGCCATTTCCTTTTGAAAGACTGGCAGTCCCTCTCATAAATCACATATACTTCAAAGGCAGAAATTTCAGTACTGTGCTGGGGAGAACATTATATCCTCAGCACTGCTATCATTTCACATAGTAGATATCAGTATGAGCTGCACATATATTTATGTATGGATGAATAATACCATCAAGTCCTTGAAAAGTGATTTCATCGTAAGACCTGGGCTTGATCTTACTTTGGAAAAAGTTTAAGGAAGATGTGAAATAATTAACCCAAGATCATCAGCAAGTCTGCTGCATAGCTAAGCCTGTCCCCCAGATCAAGGCTTAGTTCCATCCATCACTTCTCATATGCCCTTTGAAGAAAAACCTATGGATGTAGTTTTCAGAAACTCTCCACTTCTTTCTAAATCTTGGTGTTCATAAGTGCTAAGAAATTGAGGCACCAAAGAACCTCAAAGAATTGGAGTAGCAGTTGCATGAAACTCCCCTAGATCTCCTGGTTACGTATAGAGCTGAGCAACTGTGCTGAGGAACCAGGTAGTTGCAGTAATGTCATGGCTGAAACAAATAAATATACTATTCTTGCTGAAACTCAAACTGCATCATTCTCAATGGAGAATGTTCCTTTAAATGATGCTACAACAAAGCAACAGGAGCCTAGACTTAGTCATGTATATGTCCAAACAACTGGCAATAAAAACTTAAGTTCACTTTATAATATTAGTTCAGTATGTTTAAATTTTATAATTTATTTTTATATGAATAGTTTTATCTTTCTCCATCCTGAAAAATATTAGGTGCCTTAGGAATAAAAAGGCCATTAGTAAATGTACAGCTCAGTTACATTCTAAAGTGCAATACTAAAATTCATTTAGATAAAAATGCACACATTTATATCAGACTGTCATATAAGTCTAAAATAAGATGTTTTTGTGATGGTATGTATACTATAAAGAAGCAGCAAACCTTAGATATATAGTTATAACCACACCTAAAGAATCTTAAAATTTATTTGAGTAAATAAATTTAAAGTTATATAAATATTTCTATTCTACAGTCACAAGCAGGTGAAACATTTGATGAAGAGCCACAATTGGAGAAAGAAGACAGTCTTAAAATTCTGTAAAATAATTTATTTCCTGGGAGAACAAAGATCATTATTTGAGAGTTGGTGTAACTTTCCAACTTCTCAGTTACATTGCTTCTTGGAAAATAAAAATAAAACAAGGGTCTGATGAAACTCTCCTGAAATAATTCAGACAAAAGAAGTTAGAACATCAGAACTCTCACTTGTAAAACGACTCAAGAGTACTTGCAGTGAAACTCAACCTTTTTTTTCCTGTTATCAAAAGGCACAACCTATGTTAAACCTACAAAGGCAAGAAACATCTGCAGCACACATCTTGATTTTCAAAGATGCATTAAAAAAATCTATATAGGAGTTAATGTATTTTTATTATGTCTGTGCTTGAGTATTTATATCTAAGGGTCAGACATGTGATAGAAAAGTAATGAGACCATGTTGAGAAAAATGAGGTAGTCAACAGGAAAATCAACCTCATTTATAATAATATTCCTGTGATCAGCAGGTGCATGACTCTCCCAGCTATGGTCATTAACTGCATTCATTTCACACTTAACATCTACATTTGCAAACCATTTGAAAGTAAAATTACCTTCCAATTCAATTTTCAGTTTTATTTTGTATCTTCGACTTTGATTGACTATTCTCCTCACAATGGTAACTATAGTGAGATTGCAAGTAAATGGTAGCAACTACCGAAGAGTACAGATAAACTCATCTTCTCAGATTACCTATTCACTTTGCTTCTGTATGTATAATAATTTATAACCATTTGTTAATGTCCAATTCAAGGCTTAAAATGAACTTAAAAAAATGATGTTGGACTGTTGAAGGGATGCTTCATTTATCAGGCTCACTTATGCTTAAAACAGAAGAGTTTCTCTCATAAATGACTTAAACTAGAAGTTTACCAAACATGAAAGTAGATATTTCACTGATGTTGCTAAGCAAAGAACAAGTCCCATACAATTTATTATAATGGAAATCTCTTTGTATCCTATGCTGGTATATTAGTACTTAGCAATTGTAGTGACATTCTTTCCATTGAAACCTATGTGCCTCAGAAACATTAGATAGTATCATCATCTCCATTTTAAAGATAGGAAACCCAAAGAAACAGCAATGGTAAGCTGATTTGCCATGCTTACAGATTCTTAAGTTTCCCTATTCAGGAGCAGTCTGTACTTCATGTATGTTTTATTTTACATGCTACTTGTAAATTTGTCTTATAGAAGATACTATGTTATTGAACTGGCTGCCTGATCATCTGAAATCCTGAGTATTTTGTTCTGACCTCATACAAACAGACTCAGTTATGTTGAAAATCAATCAAATCTCTGCAAAATAAGAGATCAGGAGGTCTAGTGTGGTATGTCACCAGACATAGAACAAGTTGTGAAGAACCAGCTTTATTTTTATATACTGGAATTTTCTGATGATAATGTTTTTCTAGCGAGAATTCAGGAAGGAATCCAAAAAAGTCCCCTTAAATAGTATACATAAAAAGTCAGTAATGCAGGTGGCAGGTGCAAAAAGAGAACAATCAAATATGAAAGAAAAACTTTCTGAATATGCACAATTACAAAGAACTGGTGACTCCTGAGCTCTCCCTACAAGATATTGACATATTTGCAATCAACTCTGCAACTGAAAGAATGACCTGATATTTTCACAGATCAAGAATAATTTGTTGTGAAAGTTTCATTACTCTTAGAACTTCACATGTTTCAAAAATCATTCTGGAAGTGGTCATTAATATTCATTCAATATTTTAACATTCTTGGTTTTGAAATGAGCTCATCTTCCTCTTATTTTCAAGTATTTAGTAAATTCCATTTTAAGGCATACTGGTATGTCCCTCTGAAGCATGGCCTCACCATGCCAAACCATTTAGAAAACCATAATTCTAGAAAACAGTTTTTAATTTATTCAGTACAAAGTAGTCAAATGAGTATTAATATATGGATAGTGCCCTACTTCTTTTTCAAGAATCTAAACAAATTACCCTCATAATGCACTTATTTATGCCTGCAACTAATTCTGTTGGCTATTTTCTTTAGTTTATTGGCTGTTATTCTTTCCACTTTTTTCTTTTTGTTAATTTATCTATTCTAAAGATACAATCTGTCATTTCATGTCACAAAGACAAAGTTATGTTGACACCTGCTATGTGTAACAGTTCTCTTAAGGACAGCCATATTTCTCACATCTAAACCCTTTATTCTAATTACTAAGAACTGCTAAGAAGTCTGCCCTTTAAAAAGGCAAAACTAAGTCTTCTTGCTAACACTGGATCATGCCTTTACTTTATTCAGCACATGAAAATCCTGAATAACAAACTCTACCAATCAAACATACACCGTATTCAGTTTACTCTGTTACTTAAATTAATCCACCAACGAAAATACACATAATTAGTACTTTTCCTCTCTCCAAAGTCTTAGAAGACAGTAATTTATTCTGTAATATCTCCAGGACATCATCTAACACCATGATAAGTTTTATTCTATTATTTAATAGCATATTGTATGGTAGATTAAAGTAGACTCACTACCTGGCAAGTTAAAACTTAACAAAACGAATTATCCCTCCCATCAGTTCCAAGAGAGCAAAGATATAGTTAAACAAAGATAAAGTGATACCGGTTGAAAGAGTTCTTTCAGGGTGCTTTGAAAATTATGCAGAAATATGGCAACACAAAAATAATGTTCTTGATCTTGGACTGCAGTGACTAGTGGAAGAAGGGGGAACTGTACAGACTGGACACCATGTTTCATCGGCCTACTAAGCTATATTGTGCTATACTAAATTAAGACTGCTTGTAACTGCATATGCAAAAAAAGCAATTACGCTAGCTGTTCGTTTGCAGACACTACAACTGCAAGACAAATCCTGTAACATCAGCCTCGAAATATACAACAGCCTGATGAAGGAAACATTCCTTTTTATGACAGCTGTTGACTTCACTGCACAAATTGTATCTAATTTGAGCTTGGCAGACTGACAAGTATGCTCTGGTCAGAGAAGAAAGCAATATGTCATTTCTGGAAAAAGTCTGAGAAATGTATTTTTGTTCATCATTCTGTTTTCCTGGCCTTTAAATAAACAGTAATGCTGGATAACCTCTCCATTATCAGGCCCAAAGCGATCAGCCAAAAGGAGACTGATGCATGGAAAGAGAAGAGGCACCCTCCCTCCATTCTCCCCTCCTCGCCAAAATGATCTCCACTTCCCCTACCATTCTTCATCACTTATTCCGCAGTCCTCCTCTGCTTTCATGCTTTTTCTGCCTTCCCACATTGACTCCTCCTGGTCTGCACACACACACTGTTGCCAAATACAACCCGGAAAACTTTATCACATCACCAGAAGGATGCACACTGGAAAATACTGGTTTAAGGCATTAATTAGGACATTCAGACCTCTCCCAGATTTAGGATATTTTAAAAGAAGTCACATCGTAAACTTATTTTGAAAATGTTCTTTTTATTTATAGCTGAGTCAAGAACCTGAAATTCAGGACCTCTGGAGGTTACCTGGCCCAGAACCTGACTCAAATCATCTCCTTTCTAGTTTGAAACATACTGTGTTACTTGGATTATCATAATCTGTGACTGAGCATTCCTTCTTTTCAGACCTCAATTTACTTGCACTAAGCATTCAGAAGAATGTAATAGTTTTAGCTAAAATCAGAATTTCAGTCTATCTTTAAGGTGAAAAAGCTAGTAACTCTTCTAACCCCATCCTTCAATTTCCTGCAGGATGTAACAAAATTATTCTCATCAAGGTCTATGCCATTAGATTCCCATTGCACTCTCCCTTCACAAAACAGATTGATACAGTGTTCCAGTAAGTTAAATTATTTTACCTCTGTTTTTGCTTTGATCCCTTTTTGAAATAAGAGAATAATAGCACAACATGGTCAGAACAGCAAGTGAAATGTTTTGGCGTACCAATTTACAACAAAGCAAAATATCTAAATGTTATTAGCAAGATTTAGGAAAGGATTATCAACTGTACTGAGCTTGTGGTGAAAGCTTGCCAATAAAATCCTGGCAGAAAAGAATATGAGGAATCATCTATCCTGATTTTGACCAATTGTGGATATGTGCAAGCTCTAGAACAAGTCAACAGTGAAAAAAGTCTTTCTCCATGCCTGATGTTTTATACTGATTAATTTAACAAGCAATGAAGTTATTGATATAAGACGACTATGAACAGTTTTAGAACCGCAGAAGCAATGAAAGGTGTCAAATGTGAGAAATTAGAAATATATGCAGAATAACAGTAACAGATTTATCCTGTCTAGAGGGAAAGAAAGTATCTATCTTCTTTCAGACCACATGGCTAATCTAATTAGCAACATAATTTTAACTAGGACTGTACATTTTGTTACCAGCTATGTAATAATCGCATGAATCCTTTTTTGTATCTGGAAGCAGGGCACAATCATGAGGTACCTTTTTTGGGATACCTGTTTTCTAAATGACCACTCATGCTGTGTTGGTACTCTAGGGATAAAATGATACATGGAAAAGTTATTAAAAAAATATTTACTCTCAAATATATGATGTAATCTCCTTCATAAATTACATAATTTATCATGCCCTAATACTTTTAAGAAGTTTCTGTATTTCACTCGTCCTTCACAAAAATTCAAGGAGCAAGCCTCATGCTACTTACTAAACATCAGAATTTCAAATAATCTCTCCAGATAAATCTGTTCAACAAGTTTTACTTTCAGCCTTTACCTCAAAATCTTCAAATACTGTCAGAAGTACACAATAGAATTAGCATCTATGTCCTGCTTCTAATTTTAAAAGGTTGGTTGAAGTTTTGCAAGACTAACCAAGATTCATATATTTATTGTTCTGTATCTGAAAACATGCTGGGTTTTTAGATTAAGATGAATAATTTATCGTATCTCTGTCAGCAAAGCTAAAATGATGACTAATTACGTTAGCATGTAATTCAGGTAAATTCAAGCTATTATGGTGTCTATGAATAAATTAGCTATGCATGTAAAATCTAGTATGTTCTAGTTATTAAAAGTTTGAGAGTAACAAACTTATATTTACAGAAACTGGTTGAAAAAAGGAAATACGGTACAACAATCTACACTCCACCATTGTTCACAAGCCTCATAATAAAATTTCTTATCAACAAGTACAACTACTTTAAGAATGTAGACATTTTAAGCCCTTTCACCTGCAGATTCCTCTACACATAACTAGCTAAACTTTGACAGAAAACTTCTTAAACCTTATCAGGTGTGTTCCAGAGTTTGAAACTCCACAGAAATCCCATTTATTCAATAAATCAGAAGCATCTCTGTGTTATAAACCCAGTAAGCTTCTATGTATGATCAAAAACATCACTCCTCACAGAGTGAAAATAAAACACAACTGTGGTTTCAGGCCATGCTAATTCTGAGAAGTCATTCCAAAGATTTCGGAAAAAGGCAAATTTTCAAAAGCTAATACCTACCAACTGTGTTTGATTATTCCCAAGCTTTCTGAAATTCTTCTCCCTGGCAAAAAATCCACGTGAACAAAAAGCAAGCATCTGCCTTAATTCTGATCGATTTCAACAAGTAAAAAAACCCAAGAGAAAACTAGATTTAAAATACAAAATCATAACTTTAAATTACAGACTGTAAGTCCTGTAAATGGGGAGGAACAATCCCATGCGCCAGTACATCCTGAGGGCTGACTGGATGGAAAGCAACTTTGTACAAAATGACCTGAGAGTCCTCTGCAGCAAGGAAAGCGAAGAGCATCCTGGGTTGCATTAGGAAGAGCATTGCCAGGGAGGTGATCCTTCCTACTCCACCCTGGTAAGACCACAGCTTGGTCCAATACTCCTCTCTGATATGAGAGACACAAGCATACTGGTGCAAGTCCAGCTCAGGATAATGAAGGTGATTAAGAGACTAGAGCATCTGACCGAGCAGGAGAGGTTGAGGGAGCTGGGATTGTTTAGCCTTGAGAAAGTTCAAGGGCAGATCTCACTAATGTGTACAAATACCTGATGGGAAGGAATAAAGAAGACTGAGCCAGAACCTCCTCAGCAGTATTTAAATGGACAATAGGCAACGTGCACAAATTGTAATACAAGAGATTTTCTTTAAACATACGAAAATAATTTATTCTGAGGGTGAATGAACACTGAAACAGGTTGCCCAGAGAGACTGTACAGTATCCATCCTTGCAGAGATTCAAAACCCCAACTGTAGGGAGTCCTGAGGAAGCTGCTCTAGCTGAGTCTGCTCTGAGCAGGTGGGTTGGAGTAGACCATCTCTGGAGATCCCTCCCAGCCTCAACTATGATCTTACACTCTTCCTGTCTGTACACAGCTGTGAGAAAAACAGAAGGGGGGAAAATATCTTACTATCTTCATGAAACTCCACTTAGTGGGACAAAACAACTGTGGTAATAATCCTACTGACTAATGAAATAACATCAAATATGAAACCAAATAATTATAATTTGATTAAAAAAAAATAGTCACTGTTTATTCCAATAGTCCTGAAGAGGAAAAAGTATTAAAACCCTTCAGGTGAGTTTATCTTTCTTGCCAAAGTAGGTTAAATTCTGTACATCTGCTTATCAGTTTTTAATTTTGGTACCACTGACCATTTTCACTTCTATCTTCTTCCTACTTGCTACCCTGAATAAAGGAGTACTATAATGGGAATTGATTGCTGCTCAGGATATTTTTATTAGCATCTGGACAAGTTCTCTTTCCTTCCCTCATAACACAGTTCAGTATCCAATATATTTACACCAAATCTCATATTTGTAGCATGCACAGAGTATTATCAAATTTAGGTTTTTAAAAGTTTTTTCTTCCATCTTAAAATACAGTAATATTTTATTTCTACCCAAAAGAAAGCCAGAAAAGTAAAGATAAGACTTAATTGATGATAGATTTGCAAAGAATGCAAACAGATATCCTCTTTATAACAGAAAATAAGATCTAAGAGTTATGGATGGTGTTTGTAATCACTTCTAGTTCCATTTCTTCTCAAATAACAAGATCAGAAATAGATGACAAAATCCTGAAAGGTGAAAACAGAACAGAGAAAACATTTGGACATCTACTGAACTATTTGTGCAGCCATCCAAAATCTATTTTACACATTTTTTAGGCAGAAAAATACATTGATTGTTAATGTGGCAATATTCATCTAATCATGCCATCTAACAGACTCTAAAATTCTACTTAAATTTCTTCTAAGGAAAAGGCAAACCAGCTAATTTAATCAATTGTTTGCATATTTGGTAATTATCACAGGAATCCTGCATGACTGGTTGATAGCAGCAAGTTAGAAGGCTTAGCTCAGCTAATGCCGGCAGCAAGTTAGGAGGTTTAGCTCAGCTAATGCCAGCAGTGAAGAAATGATTGTTTGCTGGTCAGATCAATCACTGAACAGAATGTGAAAGAGAGGATGAGGCTCAAACTAAATATTTCCAACTCTATGCAGAATGTGAGAGGAAGAAATGTACCATAAAACATCATGTGCAGCTATTATAAAACTTGCCAAAGCATTTTTAACATAAAGTAAATTTGATGGCTTGGTATGCTATTCATTTTCACTTGAAGCTACTCAAAGATTCAGTAGTAAGCAGTCAGATTATGTAAGAAACCATTTTCGAACATTAAACTCCAGGAAGCACCAGCACAATCGATATTCTGTCCACAAACAAGCAAGAAATTCCTTTCAAAACATCTGAAATTAAGAGAATTGAATGGCAGTCACACAAAGCAAGGTGGACTTGTCTACATTATTTACTGGATTATCATGAGTCAGCTAGGATAAAATACACTGTCTATTTTGCAATTCTTGAAAGAGTTTATATATGCATCAATAAGTTACACTTGATTTCTAATACAAAATTTTAGAACTAAATTTATTTTTAAAGAAATTTTATTAACTTCTGCATACAGTTGCACTAAGTGGGGAACAAATGAGATTGTACTTCTTAGGTGTGTATATACCCAGTGGTCTCTCAAATTTCCATGGTCCATGGAGAAGCAAAAATATGCTCTGGTGAAGATCTGTGCTAAATAAGTTACTTTATCCTTTGTTCAGATTCTAAAATCATGTTAGAAATTAAGCATGCTACAGAGGAATGTATAGCATTACAAACATGATGTAGGTTATAAATGCCCACTAAGTCACAAACCACTGAGACTAAAATACCTGCATGGGTTGTTATAAATCAACTGAGGAATTTTAATAAATACCATTCAATTCACAATAGCATATTTTTTGTTAATATAACAAAATAGTCCAAGATGACTATACTTACGTGAAGGCACAAAAGATAACAGAATTATCCAGCAACATGAAATAGCATACCATCCTAATTTCATGAAATAAATTATTCACGTTACAGGGAACAGTTTCACTGCTACAGTATTGCTGGAATGATATTTTCTCAGCATCTCATTTTGTCCTCTGACTTAAACCTACAAAGGTTATTTCCCCTTACTCCAGACACAAGAGATGTAAGACAATCAAGAAAAGCTGACACCTATGGATTCAGATAAATGCAAACTTACAGAAAGACAAACAAAAATAAAATTCTGTGTTGACTTTACTCGGTTTAATTGCATATCCTTCAACCCACCATTTTTTGCAGGGTTTCTATATGTTTTTTGTTCATCCAAATCTTAGATGTTCTACTGGCTACAAAGCTGAGTGGGCTGTGCTGGTTATAAACAGCTGGTGCCACTAGGGCAGAAATGGTGTTCAATGACTGACAATTGCCCAAGTTGCAAACTGTATTAAAACATTCCACATCGAACTAATGAGAAGAGGTCTGTTTCAACTGTATCTCTCTTTCCTTACGAGACAGAAGTATACCAATTGAGCACTCCAAATTGTTATAGCTTTTAATGATTTGTTTGGTTTATTTTTCCCCCTACTATTAGAATATATATTTCTTTTTGCCCTGAACCAAAGGGCCCTGGAATAGTTATTTATAAATATCTTACAAATTTTCAGGAGACCCTTACGAGACAATATTTTCATGTTTGATAAATTCATGTCCTGTTTCTTCAGATTTTCTACCATCATGATTTTTAGGGCAAAGGAGTGTCAGTGTTTAAAACATCCATGAAATAATGATCTCATTAACTTAATTACTTATTGACTTGATAAGTCACCATGCTTTAATGCAAAATCTGCCACCACAATTAATGGCTGCAATCAGGCATTCACTTAATATATTAAGTATTCAAGGAAATTTTATGCATCTTACAGTAACTCAACGGAGAAGTCTTGTCCCAGTGGCACAAAAATCTGAAGCGTCAGGAATTGCTGGATCAGCCCCACTAGAAACAGGAAAAAAATTAAATACACATGCTGTGTGCGTGCAGATGCACTTTTCACAATTGAGCATTTTAATTTTGTACCATACAGTTATCCTCCTGCAATACTATTTTCCAATGTTAACACAACATATGAACACAAGAAAAAGCTGATGAAAACTAACTCAAACTGCAATAAAAGTGTTGTTTTAAAATTCCCATCTGTGGCTTTGATGGTTCTCATGAAAATAAAAGGAGCTCTTTTTTACCTGCAATTCTACATTGTGTTCCAAGAAATGCAGACACCAAATATCCCATAGGAATTATAAAATAAAGTAATACTTTCCTATCAAGATTATCTTATAGTCATACGAAGCGTGCTCTCATGTTTGTGACAAGGTACATCTCATTAAGCAACTTCAAAAACCCCTTGGGTAAAAATACAATCCAGATCATGACAACAATCCTCAGTGTAGGTTTCTGGTTTTCAGAACAACCGATTTAACTGAGAGAACAAACAGAAGTAGTCTTTCAGGACTCAGGTAGCTCCCCATCAAGGGAAAACTGATAGTACAAAGCTGTCTGAGTTGAACTGTATGTTGTTTTCTTAGTTATTCCATCAGGGAGGGTACAGGGTGCTCTTCATTGGCTTAACAATACTCAACAGCAACATTAGTTCCTCTTCTAAAGAATGACAATCCAGAACTTAATTCAAATAACACTTTAAAATTTCCAGTTACATTTGTATATATAATGTCTTTTAGTTTGGAAGAGTATCCAAAGATTCAAAACTATTAGCAGTGGTAACACCAATTCTCAATCCTCATTTTACGCTGTAGCAGTTTATTGTAACATTGACAATAAACAAATTAAACTTGGATTTCTCAGAAAGATACATTAGACTGATATTTATTAAAGTGAAGAAAATAGTAAACTTCTTTTATAGAAATCAGATTAATTTTCAAGGCCTTAGTGCATGATCAGACTATATAATTTCCTATTACTTTTTGTGTATGTTTGGAAAAAACAATTTCTAATTATATACCCTGCATGAGAAGTATACTAGAAGATTCCTGTTTCATTTAACCAAAATCACCACCACAATTTTTCTTCAGAAGCCAGCAGTTAATTCTAAATCAGCTCAATTCATTACTACAAGCCTTATAAAGTGTAACACCCTGCATTGGAGTTTAAGGCATAAATTATGATGATTGCTGTATGCCCTGAGAAACATCGATTCTGCTGCAAGTAGTAGACAACCTGAGGAAACACTCCATAGTACCCATTAAGGACTGATCACATAAACACAGATGAAATTTGTTATAACTTCCTTGTACTGCTACTGCTTACTTGATACATAACAGTAAAAATACTTTAAAAAGTAAAATGAGAAAGAGGACAGGAACCCATTTCACATTCTGTAATGCCAATAGAATTAGTGACTTTAGTAAATGCTGAATGGAGTCAGAGGTTATTTGCTAGACATTAGTCTGCAGTAGGATCGGGTACAGAAGTGAACCTAGCAGCACCAGGACAGCATGTATCAACAAGGATCTTCCCTACAGCACTTACTTTAATACGGTATTTCTGTAGCTTTTACTTATTTTAAACTGTTCTAAAAAGTTAATGAAAAAACACTTTGCTAATACTGAATTACACCCAAAGTAAGGGAGAAATTAATGTAAGTTTTACATTCCAGTATAAGACTGATTTAATAATCAGAACAACATCACAGGCATTTAATTCTTTGATACTTACAAGTTTGTCTAGTTTCCTTTGGTAGCTGCATTTTGTTGATTTGGCTGCTTCCTTCAAGTACAAAAACAAAGCCTTTTACTTCTTTGTCATATTGCTACAAAAAGGAACAATAAACAAACATAAGCATCCTGCCATCACAAATGGCAGATAACACTGCAAGTATTACAGTAGTTCAAATATGATGGTAATAATATAATCCACAGAAATATGTCCTTTACTTGTATGTTTTGTGAACAAATAATGCTGACAGACAGGAGCCATGATCCAATGGGCCCAACTCAATCCATTAATTATCAGAATAGCAAAATTACTTTCTAAATATTTAAACTATAAAATTACACTGTGGCCAACTAGTCTGTGAGCAGACATAAAGAACTAATTTAAGTAGTCACAGTCTGTCATAATGACAGAACTGCAAGTGACAACTCTACTGTGAGGTCAAAGACCTCATTACTTTCTAATTTTAAGCATCATTCACATTTTTCTGTTTTATACTCCAGGTTTTATAAGGTTCTTTAAAAACTTACTTTCCATATAGCTGACGGATTGCCAAAAATCTTCCATTTTGCTCCTGGGTTCTTGCCTTGAGCACTGAATATTTCAACAAATGGGCCACCCTATGATAAAATGGTTTAAGGATGCATGATCCAAGCAAATGTTCAGCACTGAATCAACAAGGGTCTAGATGAGTACATAAGAACAATCCCTCCCCACACTGAGTATTACTGATCAATCAGACAGCAGAATATTAATAACAGCTTCTAGACTACTAAACATAGCAATCCGTATAGTCAATATTTGGCTGTACTAGAGGATCAGAACATAAAGGTGAAGGATCATATAGAATATTTCTAATTATTATAAATATGTCATTATCTAAAAAGCAAAGTTATTGTAAACATTATAAAAACATGCATGAAATCATCAATTTATATTTGGATATGGTTTATTTTTACAACTCACCAAATTAAGTGAGTTTTAAAACATTGCTAAAAAATAAACACTGTTGCAGATTGGATGTTTTGTCTGATTTCCTATGGAAATGAAGTTTACACAATCTGTCTACATATGTGAATATGTTCGGCTCTGTTTATGTACGAGAGTATGTCAAAGACACTTCTCAGTAACTTTTCTACTAGTTACCAAATTCCAGCCTGATTTAACCAAAGAGTGTGGGAAACTCACCAAAAATTACTATATTTTCTGGGGCAACTTAAGTGGCCTTGTAGTAGATCTGGTCCTACAGTATAAAAAGGTAAGGGCTGTACTGCTGCTGCAGCCTTCATGAGGCATCAGAGAATTAATACTGGAAAAAGATTATGAATGCCCCTGTCAGATGGAAATCCCTCACCGTGAGCATGTGCCCTATTAGACATCAAAGAATCTAACCATAGGCTCTTGGAGCGATAGGCTTTATCACCTCTGCTTAGGGAATTATCCACTTCGACATTTTTCCTATTTGATATCACATTTTGTGACATCTGATGTACTCAGCCTATAGTTTGATAAGCATTTTTTCAACAGCATGGTTTACCTAATCAATCATTACAACTCTGCTGTTCCCTTCTCATTCCTAGTTGCCCGCAGTCCCCAATTCTCTTCATGTTTAGCTGCTCAGACAATTGCACACAAGTCAGAACAAGCAAGAGGGATGAGTAGTCTTTCCAGCAAAATAAATGCTCCTCAAATTATGCTCTCAGAGAACAAGGCTGCACTGTATACAAGTTACCTATTTTCCTCTGCCCACCTACACCTGGCAGCTTCCAATCACATGGCTAACCCCAGTCATTGGACTTACTAAGTTCTAAGGAGATTCAAAGTGGCATTCCATATACTGCACTCAAAATATATTTTTAATTTATAGTGGATTAAAAAATATGGCATACTATCAATTTGAAACTTAACTGACATACTTAAAGGACTACAGGATCAAGCTTATAAAGTTAAAAAAAAGATTCTGAACTGACAAGTTGTATGTGTTTGCAGCAAATCTTAAACAGGTGGCCTTTCCTCCCATATTTAGAAATACATTTTGTTAATACTGCACCTATTCAGTAGGCCCTGATTTGAGGTTAAACTAACTGAATAGGACATGGAAAACTACCGGACATGACACCAGAAATGCTGACCAAACACTGATGCAAGAGGCTGACAAAAGTTACTTAGTGCCATGGAGGATGCCTGGATTTCATGGGTGGCCAAAGAGGATTTACACAAGAAACAGTCAAACTCCGCAATCCATTGGAGGGGATTATGGAGCATCTTTTGGGAGCACAATCCTGCAAAGCCAAGAGCACCTAGGCAATGGCATCAGAAATACCATATAAAGCTGAGATAGCCTAGGTAATGGCATTAGAAATACCAACTTTGGGTACTGATGCAGCATATCTGGGATCAGTGAGGAAAAAGTAATTAAAGGTGGGTTGCTTTCTTGGGAGGGGACTGGTGCAGAGAAAGGGAGGCAAAGCATGGTGAAAAGGGAGGCAAGGAAACAGTAAAAGGGATAGTAAGATTTGTGAATGATGCAACTAGTGCTGTCACAAACCCTTTTCTGACTATACCTTAAGAGTTGGGCCTGCTTCCACGACTGGGAGGAAGCAGATGGTGTCCCTTCCCTTGTGGGCCAGGGAAGGCACACCTGCTAAAAAAACCCATTGGTAACACCTTGTTGGTGTCCATTCCAGACCCGACAGCACCAGCAGCTACCCCCTATTTCATAACATTTCTATAAAAATACTGAATAATGAAACATTCCAAAACATTTCTGCATCTGGACTTTTTGCCCCCCAGAATATGCCATTTTAATTGAGCTCCCAGGTGAAAAGTAAGAATAAAAATAAAATTGTTTTACCTGATAGTGATTTTTAAACATTTTCCAGCTTTCATAGGCAAAAAAAAAATAAATTATTTCAGCTTCTCAATCAGTAAAGAAACTTAGACTACCTGAAAAAAACCAAAAATAAACAAGAAACCTTAGATAGGATATGACGTGAAAAAAATCCTACAAAACCCCAACCGTATTTTAAAAGATATGAAAGTATGAAATACTTTTCAGGAGCACAGAATGTATATCAACTGCATCACAGTGCTACCACAAAAGAAGATAAAAAAATATTAATGTTGATGCTGTCTTGGAAAATGTTCTCTTCATGCATTAAGTACTCAGGGCTGCCTGTCTTTCCTTGTATTCCAAGTAAAACTAGTAATTTTATCATCAGCCCATACTTTAACAATGAAGACTTATGCTTTTGAAAAATCATCTTTAATACATTTATTTTATTATTCTTTGTTGTTGAATGCCCACTGGAAAACATTAGACTCCATTAAAGAGGAGCTTAACATTTAATACAGAAAAAGAGAAACACATGGAACAGCTGCAATAGAAATCACTTCATCTAGAGATATCTGGCAGAGGCTTCTGAGACGAAGGATCTTCTTTCACATTTAGCATTCTTCTTTGAAGATGATTAGTATAAGTCTCAAAGCAAGCACTTAAGTTATTTGAGGGCTGCTAAAGTCAATGTGAGTTAAGAGACGTCTGCAGTTGGAGAATCAGAACAGTAGAAAGTGAAGGGACTGACACTGGAAACCTCCCAAATTCCTCTTTGATCATGCTGAGTGTCTGCAATTTCACCTGGAGTCAACAGAAAGTTAAGGGACCCTGAACATCAAAGTAGTTGTCAATCTCCAAAGATGGGTAGAATCAGTCATGAGACAACATGCACCTTCACTGTGAAAAGTGAAAGTGCTCCTCAACTCACAGAAAACCTTTCACAAGATTTTGTCTCTTATTTGGTATCTTTGGTTATGTTCATTGTTTCAGTTCAGACAGGGACCACCTATAACCAAATTATTTTTAATTACTGGGTTTTTTTTCGACCCTGAAACCATTTTCTTAACAGATAAAAACCAATATGCTGACTAGGAGAATATAAGTATAGCTTCTCATAAAGAACAGTTTAGCTCTCACAACCAGAAAGTGACAAAAAGTTTAAAAAATTTTATAAAAAGATACAAGACTGTGAATGAACTAGAAATTCAGTGAAAATATACTTGAGTTGATAAACAATGTACACATTTAAAGGCTTAGAACAGCATTCTATTTTAAGTAGTAGATTATCATTCATTTAGGAAAACGTGATGAAATCTGTTGATGTTTAACTGCAATTAATCAGCAACACTTATTCTAAATCTTGAAGTTGTCTGTAAATGAAATAAATGGAAAAAAGATCAGATATTAGAAGTTTACCCCATGCTGTTGCCAAGAACTTTACTTAATTTTAAACTTTCTGATTATAAGGAAAATGAATTTAGAAATGATAGCATTTGTAACAGGCTTGTAAAAAACCATAATTAGTATTTTGATTGTTTTACTGCCACTGCACATCTAACCACCATTTGCATTATTCGGCATTTTAGACCATTTTCTATACAAATTTCCTTCTTCAGTTTGCACAATTGTTTTTTTAAGAATGTCTGCATTAGTAGTTACGTTGAACTTTTCTAGATTATGAAGTAGACATTTTAGAAATGCCCTACCAAGAAAAAGCTTCTAAAGTAAGCGTATTATTTCTTCCTTCGGAATATATTCACTTTACATACAGAGCAATCGTTTTGGAAATCATTGTTTATTCACTTTTTTATCTGCAGCCCTAACTTTGCAATTATCTACTGCCTTTAAACAAGCAAAACTACTCAAAATTGCATGATTCATGTCTTAGTGAGAAGTAATGGCACCATGGAACTAATCTTCATGTGACCTACCGTTTTGATTCACTTTGCCAGAGCTAAATCTGAAGGACCAGTAGTGAAAGAGAGGCAGAAGTCATGCCCTCCTACAGTACATATTTACAATGAGTGTATTACTGTAACTCCCATGGTCAGGCACTTGTCCTTCAAGGACTACGGATTTCACCATCCTTCAGTTTTTATTTATTAGTACTTTCAAGTGAAGGAGGTACGAAGGAAGATGCCGAGCATTATGCACCTAACAAAACGCTCATGTATTCTGCAGTATGCCTTCTTACATCTCAGGGAAAAATCTTAAGACTAAATAAATGTGAAGGATTCACTGTATGAAAAGTCTGAAGTTCTGAGATTGAAAAAAATAACTCATCTCTTTCAGAGACTACTACTAATATCCTGGTCAGAAGTCTTCTGCTGACTATAATCCTACTGTGTATTTTGGAACAAACATTTAGTGCGTAGTATGTAGGGGCCAAGTTTCATCTTCATTACCACGCCATCTTTTGAGAACGAAAGGCTAAAGCTACTTAGCAAGGTGGACAGTTACAGTATTTGCAGACATTGCTGTAGTCAGAATTACACATAAGACATAGAAACTAATACTTCATTTTCTTCACTGTTTTCTTATAAAGTATTCTTAGCTTTCATAAGAGCCATCGTAATGAGCCATCATAATGGCACATCACACAGTTTTGAAGGAAAATGCAAACAGCTCTGCACACAGTGCAAGGTGAGAGGAAGCCATGCTGATATATTAACTTGAGTTCAGCACTGTGCTAATACACTTTGCCTCTCAGCAGTGCTTATTAGCTTTGGCTTGACATCACTAACTTATCTCCACACTGTATTGTGAGCTCCGAGCACAGAAAGAACATACATGCACTCGTAAAACACCATGAAGACACATACCTATAGCACGCAAAAAACTTCTGCTACTAATTAATTCTTAAATTCAGATGGAAGAAGCACGCATCTAAACTGAAAAGTTCTCATTCAAATGATACACTTAAGATAGAAAAGATGATTAAATAATTACAGACTTTCATAATGGATCTCAGAAAGGGTAGAGAGATACATATGAAGAGATAACATCTAGGAAGTATGTGGTAGTAAAAAGAAATACAAAAACTGTGGGGTGATGAACACTTATTAAAAGACTAGAAATCTTAAAATCTCAAATTGTCAAATAAAGTTCACTCTTACAATACGGCTTAAAGTTTGTCACCAATGCAGTTTTTTAACCTGACATACATGGGGAAGCTAGGTTGTATATTAATTTGCAGAACATATTTTATGCAGACTCAAGAAACTGATGACCCTTGTAACTATCAAATTCATATCAAGATGGCTCTTGCTAGCATTAGTGAAAGCTAAACTAGACCCAAAGTTTGTAAGCAGTTGTGTTAGGAACTCATTCATACTACAAAACTGATTATTGTAAACACATCAGTGAAATGTCAGTTTGTTTTCATAAAGGCAAAAAATACTGCAAGCAACACTGCAATGCATTTCCGATCATATATTGCTTACTTGTATCTTCCCAATTTCCCTTAAGTTACTACAAATAAAGACTAGAAATTACTTTTGCTATTAAGATTGGAAGCTACAAAAACATTAAATGAATTATTTGTCACATAATTACTGAGATAATATTGAGGTGCTTATTATGCAGTGTGTATTACTGTGTTTAGTTACAGTAACCTATGCCTAAAAACAAAGGAAATAATGGTCTGGAAAATTGATAGTTGCAGTATTTTTTCCCTTTTCATCTTTCTTCCTCCTAGCCTCTCCAGAAATTCTAAAAATCAAGAGTGCTTAAAAACCAGGGGGATTATTTTATAAATATCAACAGCATCTAGAAATACAAGTCCTCAATATTTTCCTTATTTATCAAAAATATATATTTGATGACATCTTTATAGAATGCCATAACATAGCAATTCTCTCATTTTTCAGTCTCAGATCAAACTTTTTTTTTTTATTGTCCTGAACCATGTACTTTAGTATATCTGTCCAACTGGAAATACAGACTTAAAGTGTCAGTCAATGACAAACCATCAAGAATGTAGTTTATAAAGTTAAGTGATGGTGAAAGAAACTTCTTTGGAAGAATAGATTCCTATCAGGATTTACCTTGTGAGGTCTTGATTTGTGCACTGACTTTGATCATTAGTTTCACAATGTTTCCTACACTGAAAATAAAGCAGAAGCAGTCCAAAGGGCCCTCTAATCCTTCCATCCACGCAAACCACTTAGGACCAAGCAAAAATATCTCCAGTCTATGACAACTTCTTATGTGTATTTTTTCTTCAAACTAGAATGTTTCACATTGGAATACTTCAACAACTTTTTGTGTTTATGTAACATAATATACATTGTAACAGGGTGATTCAAGCAATCGGTCCCTAGTCAGTTACAAGCAAAAGAGTACTTACAAACAGTAAATGCAAACAGACCTGCATGCTTCTTTAAATTACTTAATAGTAAGAACTGTCCTAACTGCAAGGGAGACAGGTATATACAGACTCACGCAGTCCTAAAAGCCTTTACTGTCATGGTTAGGCCCTTGACTTAAGAGGGTCAATTTAGATAAGTAT
>VXBO01009618.1:51178-131669 GCA_013400135.1 Rhinoptilus africanus
GGCCAGGCATGGCCGGCGGCCCTCACCTGTAGCCGCGCCTTCGGCTGTCACTTCGGGTTCCAGCGGCAGCGGCTCTTCAGAGGACGAGGCGGGGACTGGCCGTCTGGCCATGGCCGGGCTGCCCACCCGCCTCCCCGCCGGTCTCCCTGGCTTTCCCGAAGTGAATAAAACCTGGTCAAAGCTGGCAGAGAGGGCTGTGCTGGCCTCCTCCCGGGGGGTCCCTCAGGGCACCCGAGGCAGAGGGTGGCTGTGCCAAATGGCGCAGTGTCAGCCAGGGCCTGTGGAGGTGTTTCAGATGGAAAGGTGGCAAAAAACTCAACATATTTGCCGTTTACTCTTTACGTCTTCATCACATAAAGTGTTTTTCTGAGAAGGATGTAGGAAGCTGCGAGCCAGAGCAGCCACATCAAAGTCCATGGTTTTTAAGAAATTAGAATGGCCTTGCAGCTCTGGCGTTTTTCTCTAAGAGAAGGAAATGAGAAGGACGGCCCCGGTAGTTTAACATCCCTGTCAAGAATAAGTGAACACCTCCTGATGGCTTCAAAATGCTCTGGGAAGAAGGTCACAGGGAAGCAATTTGATCCTAGTTTTTATTATTATAATCAAAGAAGATCTTTCCTTGAAGTGACAGCTTTTTTTGATCACAGCATTTCTTCATGAAACTTCGTAGCCCTTTCACGAGAAAAGAATTGAATGCTTCTGTCTTCCTCAAAGTGCGTCTTAATGTTTCCACAAAGAACAATTACTAAGAAAGACCCCTGTAGCCCATCACAGCGTGACGAAACACATGAACTGAAAGTGCTGGGCCACTGGTGGGTCCTGCCCCGTCTTGACCCCCTCCCACCCTCTTCACCTTCCTTGCTTTTTCTCCTGAAAGGTACAGTCCTGCCGAGTAAGGGAATGAGTTAAATCAATTATAAGATTTATTTAGCTTTCTTACTTTACCTTGGGTTTTTCAAAGAAATCACATCCAGTGTTGTAGTTTTATCATACACTGGATTACACTGATTAGAGTTCTTGGGTACTGGAGATAAGGAAAACAATAATACTAAAACTGAGCTACAGGTTATCAAGTAAAAACAGTTAATAGAACAAGGACAAAAGAGAGATGATGAGAGCAAAAGAAAGGTTAAAAAGCTATTGAGGAGTTCTGTAGCCAACAGAAGCTGCATAGTTCATTATATATATTTAACCTGAAGTCCTCTTGAAATTTGTTACACATGACTCTGTATCTAAAAAGCCCGAATCCTTTGTAACAGGAGGCCTGAGGAGTTAAGAAATTCCAGTTAAATACTGAGATTCAGACTGAAGAGCCTAAAGGTGTATGAAGCATCCAGCTGTGTGTGTAACGTGTGGAAGTAGCTACCTGCCTGCTCAGGGCAAAATTGGGCTGCACAAGTCCCTTTGCCAGCTGCTGGAGAAAGCTGGTTTTAGACATACTGTGAGGGGAAAATTTTTCCCCTGTTTTTTTCAGTTTTACAGAAAAAAATTAAATCATTTGTTGTAGACAGTATGACTCAAAAATTGCTGGTAATGTAAAACTAGCACGGAACTTTGCAGTATTGAATTTGGCCCTTCTATGGCCTGAGCCCATCATACTTCCAAGGTTTGTTTTAGAATTATGGTAATACGGGAAAAAATGTAAAAGTAATGATAAGACAATCATTTGTTTGTTATACTGACTTCTTTAAGGTTTTATCTCTAGATCAGCTGCTGTTGGTACCTTAGCTGCTGGGTTATGTATTTTTCTTTGTCTAAACATTTTATGCTGCTGTGCAGCGCACATTTAATAAAGCCCCGGAAAGATATGATGAGTGTTCAGGAAGTGCTTGGGTAATAGTTTGGGGAAAACAGTGAGAAGTCATATACATTTATCTTCTAATACAACCCTTCTATGTTGTGAACTTAACCTCTTACACGGTGCAATGCATTTCAGCGAAGAGATTTTTACTGTATCTTGGAGTAGGAAATTGGAGCAGACGGACATCCTTTCTTGTAAATGCCCTAAGCACAAGGTGTGGTTAGGTCTCTTGTCTTAAATTAAAATACCAAGATGTTACTAGTGTCATGCTGGGAACTGAATTGATTTAATTTGGGAGAGTATTCAATGTGCACAAGATATTTGATGTGTGATATTAAACCCAGCCATTTTTAAAGGACGCCCACTGACATAGTTTGGGTTTGTATCTGTAGGAAGAGTACTGTAATTTTCTTTATCCATTCCTGACTTATTGCACACCATTGGTCACACTTGGAGCAGTCTGCCAGCTGATATATGGCAAGCGGCCTCCCTTTCTCCTGTGTAAAGCTCCCTTTAAGCTCTAATGACCATTTGCCAGTCTGTTCTGTATTGTATTGTTCTGAACTGGCTTGGTTTATGCTTTTTTAGACTGTCAGTTCATGTAGTCTGGAAATCTCTTGTCTTTCTAGTTCATACTGTATTTCATAAAATGCCATGTTATGTTTTGAGAGCAATATGAATTATAAATACTAGTTAAGCTACGAATGAAGATACACAGGCATCTTATGAAATTTTCTGTAGAAAATTCTTGCCATTATTGACTTACAGGGAAGGGAGAGCTGGTCTGCCTTGCTGTCTGCTTAGCCTTCACTTGGTAACAGCTGCCATGGAGCTGAGGCATATTTGCCCCAGTGCCAGGCCGATCTTCATTTCCTTTGAGCATTCCTCCTCAGCCAGTGGCCTTCCTAGGAACGTGTTTGCCAAGGTTTACATCATGCAGGGTAATTTAGCTGTGTGGTCACCATTGTTTACACTACCATTTGTGGATCTCTGAAAATTTTCCAACAGAAGACTTCCTGCTTCAGCCATGTACATGAACTCTGAATTTTGTCTCATTTTTATTTGTACCTTGGTCCGATACAAATACTGTTCAAATAAATGAAATAGTGGAATTCTTTAGTTGTCCTAACTATCTCTATTTGAAGTTCTAGAAGAGAATAATTTCTCTGAGGCACACACCTATATAATCTCTCCATAAGCTTAATGGTTTTCTTTCAGAAGAATGGAGTTAAATATTTGATTCAGAAACCACAGCATTTTGGAGAAGACAGTTCTTGGATAAATATATTAAAATTGAGAATGAGTTCACAATTTATTTTCCTAGGCCCCACAAATACTTCATCAACAGAGGTTCTGTAGAATCCTTATTTGAGGATTGCGGATAGTTATGAAAAAACATAGTTGAGCCGATTTCTCTGGGGTGTACTTACAAGATTCCTCTTGTGCATCAAGCTTCCTCTCACTGCTCTGCAGTCTTGTTGCTCAATCTTGGAGGGCCTCCAGGGAGGGCCATGGTCAAGGGAACTGTTAAGGGGCTGGATGCAGCTGCAACAGGAATGGGAAAGCTGTGGAGGCATTCCTTCTGCGTCTGTCTTTTCTTTACACCACACTGGACAGTGCTGAGATGAGAGCAAAGACATTAGTATCCTGCTATCACCAGACTAATTCTGTTCATGAAGCGTACAAAAAATCGTATTATTTCTGTGAAATAAATGCACTGCACCACTCCAGAAAGCACTGAGTGCTCAGACAGTAATACTTGAAACTGGAAAATTGGCTACTTATGTCTTGTCAGGCTTTATGGCAATCCACCCATGTGATCAGTTGGCCAAATTTCAGCTCTGAAAATTATGAAGACATATTTATTGAGAATACCTAACTGGTTAGCCAGTATTCTTGGATGTAGAAAGAAAACCAGCACAGAGCTGAAAAGAATATCAAATTGTTCCTCTTTTAAGCTTTGTTTGGTTTAAAATGGGGCAACTGGTGTCTGTTAACAGATAAAATAAATGTGATAACATCCAAAAAAAGGCAATAAATTTCTTTAACTGAAAGACCCATCATCTTTATGTAGTGTGTCTGCTAATGACCTTCATTCCTTCAGAGCAGTTCATGAAAGTTACATAACAATGAAAGTGTACAGGAAAAGCGAAAACCTGCCATGGTTTGCTATGGTATTGAAGCAATCTGTGCTTTATAGTAGTTACAGTCTTCAAACACTCCAAACTATACTGTTTATTAGTCGTTTTGTTTCAGCTTTACAGAGTAGAAGGAGATTTTGTCTAATGTTTCTTATAGTATGTTCATGCATCTGATTCAGATAATTTTTGAAAAGGATTAAAGAAAAACAGCTTCTGGATGACCTGTGGGAACTTTAAATAGTGTAGCCACTCTTCTCTGTCCAGTAAAGCCATTAAATGATAAACTATTGATTTTTATAATACAATTAAGTTGCCAATGGTTTCTTAAGAACTCATTTTACGTTTTCTGTACTATGCACTCTACACATATCTACTTTAAATTGGATGATAGAGTTCTTAGTCTGGAATGAAAACATCTTCATGCTATTCTCAGAATTAAAACATCGTTGCACTAGTTGAAGTATGGCAGAGGATTTCACCTCTGAAATGAACCAGTGGTCTTTATCACTTTGATCATGATGTGTATGTATACAAATACATTTTTAACCACTGTAACTTGCTATTATTGGGACATTCTTAAGGTAGATCATTTATCTTGCCTAAAAAGAGAATGACACAAAGTATTTCCACTGAAGTAGCATGAAGTATTAGAAGGCAAGATATAAGTTGCAATGGGTCAAAATGGTCTCTTCTATTCTAATATTTCCTGTGTTCTTTTGTGCTGAGACAGGGTAAACAGAGCCTTTATTAATTCTAATTACTGTGTGGNACACTGAAAATAAAGTAGAAGCAGTCCAAAGGGCCCTCTAATCCTTCCATCCACACAAACCACTTAGGACCAAGCAAAAATATCTCCAGTCTATGACAACTTCTTATGTGTATTTTTTCTTCAAACTAGAATGTTTCACATTGGAATACTTCAACAACTTTTTGTGTTTATGTAACATAATATACATTGTAACAGGGTGATTCAAGCAATCGGTCCCTAGTCAGTTACAAGCAAAAGAGTACTTACAAACAGTAAATGCAAACAGACCTGCATGCTTCTTTAAATTACTTAATAGTAAGAACTGTCCTAACTGCAAGGGAGACAGGTATATAAGGACTCATGCAGTCCTAAAAGCCTTTACGGTCATGGTTAGGCCCTTGACTTAAGAGGGTCAATTTAGATAAGTATTTTAATATATTTTCCCAGTGTTGAAAAAGCTGTGTTTATTTAAGATGTGCTATTCCAAAGTCAAAAGTGTGAAGCAAAATAAAGTGAATTTGCACCTACTACTAATCTGCATTGAAAAACGGCACAACTACACTATTTTTGGCAGGGAACATAGGCTTAGACCCAAGACTGTTAATACAGATAACTCCCCATCACGGGCCCAAAGCCAGTGCTGATTTATGGTGGTCTGGGACACACCAGGGAAAGCAGTTCATCACTGATGAAGGGTTTTAGTATCTTCCAGACAAATGAATTCCACATATTAAATATTTAAAGCTGGGTTTGTAACACTGCTATATATTTTCTCAAAATACAAGTTAATGTAATAAATGAGCAGAAAGACCATTAATAAACTACACCACGACGACCAGCATCCCCATGTGAAAAGCAGCACAGCCAGCCTTTACACATAACTCGCTGAATTAAGAAGAAAAAAAAAAAAAGTATATTTAAAGTCAAGCTTTTCGCTTTTAAATTAAAAAAAAAAAGATGATACGAAGCGTTTGTCACAAGGCCCACGTTTCAAGCACCAGCATCCCCGCACCCCCGTTTCCCTGCGCCACCACAGCGCCGAGGCCGCGTCCCCCAGCGCCGGCCCGGCTCCCCATCNACTTTTTATTTTGTTTTTGCTGACAAGATAGAAAAAGAAGTCAATATATAGTTTGATGTTGCTCATCCAACTTGTCAGATTTTTGTTTAGTGTTTTCATACTGTTTTTTTCATTTATTCATGTCTCCGTTTTGCCTTTACAAAATTGTTCTGTGGGCAAAAATCTTCATAAAGACAGATTTCATGCAGATTTGTGCTTAAGTTCCCCTAGTCTAACAACCTCAACTTCCTCCGTCTCTTGTGACTCCCTTAAAGCAACAACCTCACTTGTCTTTCCTCTTTTTTCTATAATATTTTCACATTTCTACATATCTTTTCACTAATCCTATATCTCAGCCAGTTTTTGTTTTCCTAAAACTCTTCTTCCCCCAGTGCAGGGCTCCCAGATGTCCTAAGTCCTCTGTGTGCTTCTTCTGCATACCAGGGACATCATGATGATGTGAAACTCCTTTAATTGGCTCAATTCTTCATGAATGCCATTATGAACCTGGGAAAAGATATGATGTTTTTACCTTGTCCCTTCCCTGACTGAACTTTTTGTTCTTTTTGGAGCTTACTGCTAAAGATGCAATTTTCTGACTGCTACATAGTGTGCTGCATTTTGATATAATGTGAATCTAAAATCGAGGAAGATGGGGAGGTTCTCTGCCCCTGGGTAGCTGCTGAGATAAATAGGGTTACTCAGGTCCAAGTGGCGATGGAATTTGGTTTAGCTCGGCAGTTGCAAACATTGGCACTGATGTCATATTTGCCACTAACAGAGGTTTGGATTATGAGCAATGAAAGTGAACTGGACTGGATGAAAAATATAGCACCTGGCATTTTTGCAAACAATCTTTCAGCAACTCGTCTTTTTGGCCACTGCTCAGCACTGATTTGATGGAATACATTGAGGATAAATCCGTGGGGACATCTTTGATAAGATAACTCATTTTCTATATAACAAAATGCAATTGGACTCCTCTAGCTGGACTGCAGTTGTGTATGTGATTTGGCATCTCTTAGGGAGATTAGAGATAATGCTCATCAGAAAGAAAGTTGCAAAGTGAGTTAAAAATGATGTGAAGGTCTGAGAACTGCAGGAGACACTGGACAGTTTTAGTTGAAGGGTACTGACTAATCTTTTTTGTTATTTTTGTTAATATCATTGTCCCAAAAAAAGAGATGTGTACTCGTGAAACATACAGATGACTGAACTCTGAATAGGAGCAGCCTGTCAGATAGGAAGAACTGGATGAACTTAGGGACTGGAGGAGTAGAAATCAAATGAAATTCACTACTATGTAGTGCAAGGTCATGCATTTGGAGACTAATAAGGAAGATTGTGTATGGGAAATGACTGAGGAAGCAGAAGAAGTGCTGAAGCTAAAGAGCAATGTTGGCAAAAGGACAAATGAGTATAAAGCAATCATGAATACAATTAAATTTAGAAACTAGAATGACATTTTGGGTCCTCGATGAAGTAAAATTCTGGAATAGCTTTCCTGTGAAAGATGTGGGGGCAAAGAAAATTCTAATGCCTTTTAAGACAAAACTATGTACAAGGCTTATTATGACATGGTAGCTTGAATGAGGAGCAGATGAGACTCCAAGAGGTTCTGTCTTCTTTTTTCCTAAGAATAAAGTTGTATATCAATTCAGTTTCTTGCATATTTTTCCCTTCATTTCTTGGGATTAACACCCCAAGACCTGATAAGCACCTGACCTTGGATAGATACAAAAAACGGGAAAGTATTAAACCATATATAATTTTTTAATTAAAGTTATTAAAGATGCTTTGTATATTATTTTTACCTAAAGGTACCAAGTCCTCCTTATTCCTCAAACCTTACAAGTATCTTCTACTGCTAATTCTTCAGTTAATATAAGTAAAAGCAACTAAACAACTTTCTTTGCAAAGACAGCCTGCCACATGCAGGTTTGTGGGACATCTGTTTGCTCTGAGGCAGAGTTGGATATTTGAGAGTAATTGATTAATATTTTCACAGTGTTTCTTATAGTGTGTACCCTCACTGCAAAATGAGAGTGAGAGAACAAAGAATGCTGTGCATCTGTCAAGGCCAGCATGCCAATGCATAGGGATCATAGTGGGGAGAGCAGCACAAGCCAGTACAAAATGCTTCTTTGCTCTTGTATCCTTTTAAAACATTCTTTTTATGCTTCAGTCCTGTGCAAAGAGCCAGACCCTCATTTGTGTCTGTGTGGGAAGGTGGCATAAAGGCTGTCTTGTGCCACCAGTACCCTGAAGCCATCCAACTCCTGCTGCAGTTCCTAGTGAAAGCTCACCTCCCTTCATTTGTCTGCCAGTGTCTGTAGGGGCTGTGCTGATGACTAGGGACTGTAGCACATTCAGGGCGTACTGGAAATATCCAGTTTCCTGGGGTAACGTAGGAAGGCTGCTCGCCAGTGCCTGGCTAACAGGCTTTAAGGCTGCCTGAAGGCATTAGAATAGTGAATGGCAGCTGGCGTGCAAAGCGAGATCAGGCTCAAGGGATGTGAGAAAGGTTTTTCTGGATATAGCCTTAGGTGATTGGGAGGTGAATGAGACCTCTGTCTCCTGTGGCTTCTGTGCAAGATGCTGCAAATTGTGTCCCCATTTTCCCTTAAGGATGAGTAGGAATGCTTTTGGGGAATACTCTGAGGGTCAGTCAACAAAGTCAATCGTCTTTCAGGCCGTATTTTGAATGGTTATGTGGGGCTATTGGCACTGAACTGAAAAGTGAGAAAGATCCCTGTAAAGAGCTACAAAACCAAGAGGTATTTTGCACTGGCTTTTCCTGCTGTGATGCTATACATTGGCACTCCAACCATGGCAGATGCAAGGCATTTTTGTTCCCTCATTTTCAGCCTGTGGCTGTGATATCTACTACATCAGACACTGAGCACCTATTACACACACTCTCTGAAATCCACTCAGTTCCTTCTCTAAGTAAATATATTGTACAAATTCTGGCTTGGTTTGGACTTTTTTTTTTTTCTTATAAAATTATATTCAGGATATCTAGCTTTGCATTGTTTAAATTACTGACAATTAAGCTAATCCATAAATTTATATGCTACTTTATTTGCTTCTGTGGTGTATGTTGTATGTTCCATGGCTTCAGTCATCCTCACATAAAGATGGTGTATCTGCCCAGAACAAATCAGTCTTTCAGTCTCCATTTTGAAGTACAATGTTTCCTATTGTATTTGTGCCACTCTGGGTCTGATTGCTCCTGGATACAGCTTTTCCAGATTCAGCCCTGGTGAGGTTCTCCCTGAGGAGCTAGTAGAGCCTGCAGGACAAGACAAGTTCTCCTTTGGGGCTGGTCCCAAAGCCCAGCTCCAATTCTACTTCCAGCTTCTCAGCTCCTAGAGTTGTGGATGCCGATCATTCAGTCTCATTGTCAGAGTGAAGCACTTGCCATGACTAACAAGATCTTGAGGAGACCTTAACAGTACTCTGAGGATTAGGAGAGTTGTAGAAATTGAAATAAATAAGCATAAAAACTTGGAGGGGCTGGGGTAAATGTCTTAAATATATGAGATTTGAATATTATACCAGCAGAAATATTTGAATATCTGGGATGTAAAACTTCTTTCTGAGAAGAAAAGTTTGCAATACTGAGTAATTTTAACCAGCACATGGAATTCAGCAAGGATCTCTTTATTATTTTTTTTTGACACTTTGTCTACAACAGTAGCAATCCTTAATATCAGCAGCTCCTAGGATATATAATCAAGGTTCTTTTTTGTTTAAAATTTCTTTTCAAAAATTATAATTCTTCACAATGCATAATGAAGTATTCCTCATACAAAACAATAATTAAAATAATAGATAATTGGATGAAGATTCTTACAATGATGCATCGTAAATGTGGCTGATTCAAATAAATACATTCGGTGTGTGGTAGCAATGTTACTCTAATTTCTATCTAGCAGGTGCCCACAACACAGTAATCCTCATCCTAAGTGACACTGAAGAAAGCACACTTCAGCATTTTTAGAAAAGAAGCTAAGGATCTAAGCTGGCAGCAAATGTGAAGTGCCCCCCCCTACTCTACCCTTGAAATTGTCAATGTAGGTGAAGTCTGAAAAACTTGAAAAGAGTGTAATGGCAATATTTCTGCTCCTGCTGCTGCTTTGTATCTGTCCAACAGATCAGCCTTCTCCCACCCCTTCAGTCTGCCCTTATCTATGATCCGTCACCTCTCTAACATGCAGGGGGAGGATCCTTCGCCCTCCCCACTCTCGTCCACAAAGGAGGACTCAAAGTAAATGTGAATTTCTGAGGATCTGCCTATATTGGGTCTCACTAGCTCCTGACCTGCTCACTGTAGATTTCCCAAATTCTACTCTCAGCAGCGCTTACAAGCTACATCATTGTTTCAATATATGCCCCTACTGTTCTCCCAGAGATAGTGCCATAATTATATTCATGGTATATAGCTGTTTGTTTTCTAGAGTTTGTAACAACTCATTTGTTTCCTATTTATACATGATAATGATTTTGTTGGCTGTTCTCAAAGAAATTTTATAGCTTATTTTCTAAGTATTACCTCAATTTTTAAATCTTACATTGCAAAAGAAACAGGTAGATGCAGTGAAAAACTTTTACTTTTTTACAAAACCAGACGTATTCCACTTTTATGGGATTGTTGACATCACTTGTTTTCCAGATGTATGCTGATGATTTGCAGATGCCTCTGTTTTCATGGCTGCTACATCTGACTGGGTATCAGTTCATGAATTATACATTTTATGTAGTGGTGATGTATTAATTTCACACTAGAATCTGTAAAGATATTATATTTACAGATAAAGCGTAATTCTCTCACTTCCAGAAATGAACATTAATTCTTTTTGCCACAGAAGGAATCTGAAAGGACTTGTTGCATTTCGTAAGAAGAAATATAAATCTGGCACCTATTTGGAAGATGAAATCCATTAACATACCAGTAAAGTTTTACAATTTTTTTCATGATTTTATATTAATATAGAACTCTGAAATGTGAGGTAATTCTCTACAGAAATATGGGATGTATTTTCTTAAAGAAGCCCTGTCCCGGAGCCCTCTGCTACTTCCTACCATTCCTTTAGATTGAGTTCTTCCAGGTGAAAGTAATTGCATATCTATAAAATATTCTGATATTTTATCATTTGTCTCCAGTTGAGAATGGACTGTAATTCATCCTCTTTGTTGAGAAGTTTGATGAGAAGGATGCATTTGCATAAACATACCATTACTATTTCACTACATCACACTAGGTTGGTTTTTTTTGCCTTTTTGTAAATAATGAACTCTGAGGTAACAAAAGCAATACGCATATTAAATAGCATACCATGATAACACATGGCACATTTCTGACATTTGAATCCTTCCTTATAAGCCACTAGTAATATAATCTGGATTTATAAATGAGTGCCGGTCAAATAGCTTCCCCAAAGTTCTGCATCGTTAAATCCAAGAGATTTCGATTTCCACTTCAGGCAGCTCTGCTCTGCAGTGTAATACGTAGCACTGAGTTGCAACTGTTTAGCTGCTATGGCTAATCAACTATTAACAAGATTGATTTGAAGTTATCTTGGTAGGAAGAAGCTTTGGGTTTGATTTATATTAATTTTGGGGACATAAAATTCCCAATGTGCGCACTCTGAACGGCTCCCAGAAGTCTGTGAATCCTCACTTTAATTGCAAATCTTAAAATATAATTAATTTCATTACAAATTGAAAGCATCCAAATGTTCAGAATGGACATGTTTGTTTGCTATTTATCACTTTCTAGTTTCAATAATCCAGTTAGGGATCAGAACAGTGGCAATACCTTGTGATTTAAGTGATCAGTGATCCTCTGAATATCCAGTACACGATTCCTGAAGTGGGCAAGTTGCAATGATCAGGACAAAAGGTGCATTTTTTTTTTTTCACAATTGGTGAATATGTTAATTGGGATGGGTTTGTCAAAGAGAAGAGTTCATGCTCATGGCCAAAATTATCTGTAAAAATATCTCACTTGCAAACAGGTAAATTAATCTCTGTCCTTGCTAGTTGTGATACTCCACTGTAGAAAGCATCCATCATATCTTTGCTACAGTGGGAAATGTGTGCTTTTTCTGAATGGTAGACCAAGCCCATTAGACCTTTGTACTTTTTCTTTGGCTAATTTAACCAGCAAATTTCATTATCCAATATGCATTGCAGTAATTCCTCTTAGAAACCCTTGCCTCCTTGTCTTTTGTTGACACATTTATACGTACATAAAGACCTCTCGGTAAGTCTGAATCTTTTCAGGGAAATGGAATTTACTTAATGTGACCGTTACAGAAGCATAGAAATAGAGAGCTCTATATATTAATCAGTTCATTACTGCTGTTGCTTCAAAAATAATTAATCTGTCAGATGAATGTTTTCTACTTATGTTGTCCAATCTTACCTTTTTTGCTGAGAGGTATCTGTCCCTAATATAAACACAGCTATTATTTCTTACAGTACTTGACAAGAAAACCCACTTGCTTATCACGTCCTTGCGGTATATCACTTAGTTGCACTCGTCTTCTCATTTAAAGAAACCATATTTCTTAATTTTCCTTTCTCTTAGCAAAAACTTTAAGATAAAGGGCTGTCTAGCTCCACCTCTTACAAAGCTGCTGCAGTTTATGCATAAAGCTATTTCAAGTATGTAATAATTTTGATTTTGGTGTAAGAGTTTGTGGTTTTCCACACCAGTAAACCTGTCTACAGAGATTTCTGGAAGCATCAGTGGTGATGTCATAGTTAGGGTCTGCACTTGAGTTTAAATGAAGAATTCAGCCCTTACCTTATGCAGAAAATGCAGTAAGTCTTTGAGTGTGATAAATTATCTGAAAACCCATTAAAATAAATCCATTATTATTTTAGGAATTAACATGAAATGAAAATGGATTTGAATAAAATTTAGTGCCCAGTTTGAGGCTTTTTGCCAGACAGAATGGAATAACACTTTGAACTTCTCCAGCTGCATAACCAGTGATTTCTTACTTCTTGGATACATTTGAATTTTTATTTAGGATAAATGGTAGTCTTCCACATTGTTCCTTGTGCTTGTTGAAGTTGAAAGTGGCTGAGGATATTACTCTGCTATAAGGAAGCTTCATCTGTCCTAATGGCTACTGAGTGCTACTGCCCTTCCTGGTATTGAGGTGGGTGGTGGCCCCCAGCTGGTCTTCTGGAGAAGGAAGGGTCTATATGATTGGGAATTGGAAGGACTCAGACTCAACAGTCTGTGGCTTGAGTAGGTATAAACTACAGTACAGAACAGATACTTCGTATCACACTTTGATGTTTCTAGTGACGCCGAGGCAGAGTGATCTGCTGGAGGTCTCTGTCACAGTAGTAAAAATGTACACCAGTCTCTATCAGAAAAGGTAGTGGCTGAGTGGTGATATGCAGGTGTATAGATAGGTTAAGGAAATGAAATTTATGTCTCTTGTTAAGGATTTTCATTTTCACTTGGGAGGGATTTAACAACTTGATATTTTATAAACTGTTCTGTATATGTATTTAAGCATGTGGAAATAAAAAAATACTTATGTGTAATGAATAAAAAGAAACTAATTTTTTTTTTTTTACATCAACAAATTCTCTGTGGACATGTACTTTTAAAACAACTATGACCTATACCAGATTTAATATTCAAAGATATTTTGTACAGTTCTAATGCTCTCTGGCTTTAATTATTATATTGCTATTCTGTGTAAAATAAATGGTAGGGTTCTTATTTAATTTGTATTAGTAATATTAGTATACTAAAATAAATATATGTATTAAAATGATACATGAGTCCATATTGGGATGAATGTAGGGTTTTGTTGGATTAAGTTAAAAAGGGCTATAGAATTAATTTCATTGGGGTCAGGTCATGGCAGCAGTCATCATAAAGCTGCTTAACAAAACTAATTCCTGGGTGATGCTGGGGTGAAGTACTGAATGGTTTTGAGGGAAATAGTGTTCTGGAAATCTTACTGGAGGTCCAAGATATTTACAGAAGATAAGCCCTGTGAAAACACATTGCTTCTGATGGAGGGCAAAGCTCTCCATCAAAGAAGACATGCTCACATTTTAGATTGATGAACTGCACGTGCATTAATCCAGTTCCCCTGGCTCAGAAATGCCATTACACACATTGCACATGCAGTTGTCTGTGAACCTTTAATCCTTCAATGCTTAAAACACTATCTCCTTGGGTGGTTCTTGCCTCAATACATCTTGACTTTGGTACATGACAGCTGTTTTATGTAGCTAAAAATCTGGTTCCAGAGATCTTTTATTCAAGGGGCTTGGCTTACCAGCCTGTTTTCCCTTCCTGGCTGCTCCGTTGGCTCCCAGCTGGTCCTCAAGTTGTCCAAACCTTTGCCCCTGAAAGATGGAAAGCTGAACTGAGTACCAGCGGGTCTAGCAGGAAGTCATATCACATCATGCCGGGAGCAGGGTAATTCTCATAGCAAAAATTTGGTATTTTGGCATGTTGGATAATTGACACATGGTACAGCCACAGAGTTGTGGGGTCTACATAGCTGTCATGGGGAAGAGTAGAGCAGCTGACATCTCTAGAAATTTATTCAAACGGTCTACATATGCTGACAGGTAACTATGACATATGCTTTGTTGCTGTCTAGATTCAATCTTAGCTCTACAAACATAACACTAAAAAAATATATATATTTTACATTCAGATTCTGGATGCCAGTTGTATGATCTAGTGTGGCAAATGTGAGGTGAAGATCAGTAAGAGCCTGGCTTTTGTTTAGTATCACTTCTACAGGAGAAAATGATTTATTTAGATGTCATAAGCTCAAATTCTGCATCCACAGATAATTTACCCATGTCTTTACAGATGAAAAATGGAATCAAACTACATGTCGTCTTTGCTCTACTAGAAATTGCTGAAATAAAATTACAAAATATCCCTCATCACCAGCAGAGAAATTATTAATAACTGGTTAGGCCAAGAGCAGAATTGTGATTGGATGGCAAAGAATTCAAATTTTGTTCTCAGGCTCCAGGGTTAATATTAATTCATTAAGGTTGCATATTTTTACTGAAATTTGGGAGTTCTGACACTGCTAAAGGTTTCAATAGTTTTTAACTCATTGCTACTGTAATTTTAATATTCTTTTATTAATTGAATTGCTAAATGCAATTGTATTAATTCCTCATGACACCTGTTCTGCAGAAACTGAAATTAAAGTTAACATCAGAAAAGTGTTAGTAGGTTTAATTCTTATTAAAGTGCCAGCCATAGAAATAGGGATGGACGAGGGTGTAATAAGAAGGTATGGAGTTGAAACTGAAGGACAATAACACAAGATGACGTTCTTAGCTGCTGTGGGGGGACAGGAGGGTCTGGCTGAAGGTTGGCAAAAAGAGCATAAAGTTATCCCTTGCAGAGCCCATCGCAGTGCACAGGGAGCCCACCAGCCACCCACAGACCCTGGGGCTCCTCCAGCACACAGCTGCTAGCGCTCCCAGGCAGCCATGGAGACCCTACCGCACTAACGCCTTTCCTATTTTCCTCTGGTCACATGTTTTGTAGTTACAATGCAGAGACAAAAATCTTACTATCTTTTCTCTAATTTAGTAACCGGGGTGGCCTTCTAGGGAACGTTCCATGCCTTTTGATAGCTATAATCCGGAGATACTGCAGCAGGATAGGCTGCACCCAATCCAAAGTTCTAGTATCTCTTTTTTCATAATAATAATTGTTGTGGTTATTAATGACAATGAATTTATAGTAATGCAACTGCTTGTTAATACTGCAGCACTTGGCACTTGGCATCCCTCAAACTCAAAGTGCTTTACAAAGGAGACCGAACATTTTCTTTCACAGTGTACTAGTGGGCCAAGTGGGGCAAAGGAAGGTTAAAAACTTGTATTGTAAGTCTGTGTTTGGTCTATAAAATGTTTTCAAACCAGTTTTCCCTGCTTGGTTATAAGCATTTAGGACAATTTAATATCTCCCGTGAGTATGAGTTTTTAAAACCCAAGTGCATACTTAAGTCGGTGCCACTGTGGTGCATTTGCAAATCCTGCTTGACTCACTGTGAGCTGCACCTGCATACAGCGGCAGAAGAAGGGTTTATCTAGTTGCAATAAAAGTAACAGCTTGTTTCATAGCATAAATAAGGATTGTACAGTTTCATTACCTGCACATCATGGTTCAGAGCTTGTAATGTCATACATATGGGCATTTGTTTAGTTATAAATTATAATCACGGCCTTCAGCTATGTTAGCAGAGGGATCATCTTGTATATCTTTGTTTAGAAGACACTGCTTCGATTGCATTTAATTGCTTTCCCCTGCAGCTTTGCTTAAAGGTGTTTGTGATAAAGGAACAAATATTGTACTAAACAAGAGCGGCTAATGAATGAAGGCAAAGTCTATTATAAACTGTGCGGTAAGTAGGCAGCTACTAAATTGAAATGGCTACTAATCAAGGCTATTTCTGTGCATAGCATTGTAGTCTGTAAATCAGATATGCTTACCCCAAATCTGCCTGTGCCACTTTATTTATGAGTCAGTTCTAATTTCAAGTGGTCATGGACTGTAATAAATACTTCAGCAACATGTCCCTGTTTCTTTATGCCAGTGCAAGAACGAAGTCAGAAAGGAAATCAAGAGCGGAAAGGAGAGGTGGCTCTAGGCCATATTTGCACTGTTTTTTATTGAGAAACCTCAATACTTACGAGAACTTGCAGTGAGTCAGAGAGATTTCAAGACTGCTCTGGCTTGCATTCAGGATTCCTGTCACTTCCATGAAATTTTCCAATGGTAAAAAATACAGTAAGCAGTGTACCTCAGTCTTTTCCTAGTCTCTAGCAAGCCCTTAGCCATCACCCAGTGCCAGAACTTGAAAGGGAGCTAGGAAAAGGGCAGGCAATAAACCTGTTCTTTCCTTTACTACGTAAAATAAGTTTCTTGCAATTAAAATATATCTTGGAGGCCTGTGAGTCACCACAATAGTGTAAAAGATGCAGGTTACCTTCCAGAGCTAAAAGATGTATAACTTTGTCAGCACAGAGTTATACCTAAGCTAACTGGAGAAAGAATGTGCTATAAAGTTGCTATGGGGTAAGGATGCTGGGCAAGATAGCCTGGGAATAGGAATGACAAGTCAGTTCCTAAGAAATTAGTCCTAGGATCCAAATTTCCAGTGTCTTCAAGGACTTACTTTGCCCATAGCAGGATTATTTTGTGACCTATTTGACACAAATCTACAAAATTCAAGCATACTTACTTCTGCGTCTCATAAATGAACTTGTTCATATTCTCTCCCCCACCTACTGTAAACCTATTTCAACCTTCACAGCTCATAAGTGTAAGTGCTCTTTCATTGCAACAGAAAAAGCTTGCACTCCATTTATACCAATGTGTAGTTGGGACCAGTGAATATTGATTGGTGGGTGAAAGGTTTTGTGAACAGAAACTTGCCCTCTTAATGGGCATCTATTAATACAGTTTAATTCCCCAGCTCTTGCAAAGGCAAAAGACGTACAAAGCATATACAAGTTAACTAAACAGGAGTTAACGTTTCTCTTCCCCCACCAATGTACCATTAATAAATCTCTCATTTTTCCGACAGAGCTACACAAACCTTGACTGTTTTCATTATTGACTTAATTGCGTTTCACTTACAGGTACATGGCCTTTTCCTGTTGAAGGCTAATGCACATTTCCTCGACAGGTAGAATAACCAGAAAGGTTTGAAAAATGATGGAATAGCCAATGCAAAGTGAAAAGTGAAACCAAGGTGATACAGGAGAAAGACAAACCTTGAAAGATCCAGAATTCTGGTTCATTGTCCTTTGGGCCAGGGTGAGCTGCTTACAAACGTGTGTGGAGGCTAGCACAGCTCAGTTCCAATATTACCAGGGCATCAGAATTTAACAGTGATAGGCAATAATAATAAAAACAAAAATAATAACAATGACAACATCTGCATATAAATAATAATAATAACAGTAATAATGCCACACACTAGGAAACTTAACTAAAAATTTAGTAAGCTACCTAACTTGCCAAGCCTGACTGTCTGATGCCTTGTACCTTTTGAATTCATCTATGAAATGTGCTGGAAACTGTGGGTATGCATGGATGTGACTGCACAAAGTCAACCTGAGAGTCACCTGGAGCCTGTGAGTTTGAGATTATCTTGTAGGAATGGTATAAAATTAGGATTTGCCATAGGACTTCCTTCTTTGGCTCCTCTTGCGTATACCATGGCAATGGTTCTATGATAACATTATAGCCACAGTGAGGACAATTAAAGAATTGGCAAGCAATGTTAAAAATTAAAAACTATATTTGCAGAAGGGTATCAAATTCAAAACTGGCCAGTAAAATGTATAGTTTGAATTTTGAATTGGTCCTTATCTTAAGGGCTGAGTTCAATTATTTGTAGTTGAATTTCTCTTCTGCTGCCTGATTTTCATTTAGAATTGCCACCTTTGTTTTCTAGAGGTTCAGCATCGTTGAATACCCTTTCTCACATTGCTGGTGGATACAGTCATATTAGATTCATGACACTGATTAGGGCAGGTGATATCTAAATTAATGGATAATTTTCTATTTGCCTCGGTAGCCTGATATGTGCAATCCATGTTGCTGGAATGCTAGATATACATGTCAGAGTCCTTGTTTCTCCCATTGGTGAGTACAGTTCTAGGGCACAGGAACAGGCCAGCAAGAGGGAACTGTGGGCTCTGACAAAGTCATCACCATTGTCATGGAAAGCATCAATGGAAATAACAATTGCCAATTTGTTTTAATAATGAAATTTCTACTCACACAGAACTCAAAAGTATTTGAGAAGATTCCCGTTCTAGACCTGCTGTAGGTGCAATGTTTAGTGTTGGTAACATCATTATATATGATTACTTTATCCCAGCTGTGCTTCTTAATTTAAATTGTAAACTTCTATCATCTAAAACCTGAGTGTGCAAAGACTCTCACAAGCGCATCCCCACAAGGACCAGATTCTAAGAGACGTAATACTACTTACTAAGTAAATTTTGATTTACGTTTTCTAAATTCTGGAAGAACAGTATCTGACTCTGCAGTCCAATGTGACAGTTGTGTAGAACTGAAAAGGAAGAAGTGTGTTCACAGTTGCTGTTGGTTAATGGAACTGACAGCTGAGACAAAGGAGTAGGATTATAGAATCATAGAGTGGTTCAGGTTGGAAGGGACCTTAAAGATGATCTCAAAGGTGATCCCATATTTAGGAATAGATTCCTAAACTGACAATGCAATCCATCGTTAATTCCTGTATCTTGGTTTTGGTGTGTAATACCTAAACTATAGGTGTCATAAATCAACTATTTCTCTTCTCTAAATCAAGTTTACAATTAATAAGAAAATATGTAGGTATGCAGCAGTACATAGTGTATCTGAGAATATTCTTTTGTGTTCTGGGATGCCAGGTCAGTGTGTGTCTGGGAAAAATAAAATCTTGCTGATGAGGATGTACTTTAGAATTGTTGTGGGAGCTTGTCAACAACAGACATGATGAGAGAACATTTGGGTTTTTTTTTAATAAGTTTGTTGCACTGTATCCCCACATAGTACAATAGTCTTAAAGTTCTAATCTAAATTGTATCTTTAACAATATAGGGGCTATTTGTAAGCTTCTTCAAAGCATTTCTTTGGTTAGCACAGCTCATTATTTAAGCCATTCTGGTTTTGATGCTGTGTGTCTTTTATTTTACATCTTTTTTCTGTCTAAGGGCATGTCCTTTCTCTTCAAACATCCTATGCCTTTCCTCATATTGTCACTCCATTGCTACCTATTTGCAGTTAAGATCTTGAGTGGCACTTTCGTAAGCGTTCATTTTGTATGTATTTGCTGCACTTTCTTAGGAAAACATGCTTCCTTTTTCCATGCTAAATATGATCTATAAAATAGGTAGTAAGGCATTCACATCTGGAAAGTGTGCCTGGCCCATCAGTTATATCTTCATTATTAGTGCTTTTGTGAGCATAGAATCAATGTGTTGCAAAAAATCATCACTTAGTCTTACCACTGTATTCAGAAAAGTATCTGAATATTCCTTTCGCTGGAGTAGAGTTTCTCCAGCTGATAAATTTGGCTCTAAACCAACATCCTGTCTTACAATGTGGCAGGCAAAACAGTTTTGTACACCTCCATTCTAGTGTAAAACTTCATCTGGATGCAACAGACTCTCAGAATTGGCACGGTTGTTCTAAACTCTCACAAGAAAAGTGAACAGTTAAGCAGGCAGATGTTTGGAATGGTAGAAAAGAGGATTGCTGTATGACAAGTATTGAGCATCAGTTCTCCATCAGTTGAGCATTGTGTTAACCCAATAGGTTAAACAAACTTATGGCAGTTCAAAAACAAATCGTGATACTCATGATTAGGTCACTTTGATCCAGCTCTGCCATATAAAATAATACAAATAGGATAGGGCCCAAATGACACATCCTTGTTAAACCTTGCTTGTCAGAGGGAGAAGGTGAGACAGGTTTTCTGCTGTGCAGTATATTTGATTGCTAGATTTATCTTAAAGCTGATTTATATTTTCTTGCATAGTCATAGAAGTATAGCCTAGCTCCCCATTTTAGATTAATTAAAACTTGAACACTTATTCATTTGCTGATCTGCAAAATACATGTAAAATGTTTTGTGGTTTCTTTAGAGCTACCTGCAGTCCAGAACTTTCCTCTTTGTCAGATGGAATGACAAATGATTAGGGAGAATCTGAGAAAGATATTGGCTAGGGAAGGCCAGTGGTGAGACTGACCTCTGTGAGGTTTCTCTCCTTCCGTCTCTAGATGATGTATCTATCTTTGAACTATTGTGGAGTGATACCTCCATCCCAAATCTGGCAAAAAAAGAGATGGTACAATCATTTAGGCAGATCCTAGCAACTCACATTCTGTGTTTCAAGAAATGATGTCATTTGCCATCTTGCATTGATACTATTGTATTGCTAATTTGGCTAGAACTGGTAGCTCAACCAAGCCTCCTCCAACACATTCCTACTGGTGGTTGTGCTTTAGCTAAACAAATACTGAAAGTGTTGGGCCCTTATGCCTTGGCAATCTGTGCTCAGTGCATTTTTTTCCTGCTTATGATCAGCATTGTCATGTTCTGTCTTAGTCCATAAAATCCCTTGAGCCTATTATAAAACAAGCACATATGGTGCTTGTCAGCATTTGACTGCCATTCATCAGTCTTGGCTTTCCACCACTGACCCTTTATCTGACATAACTGATCTGGACTTCATGGTGAATCTTCCTGGAAGCCAGCTTGTCCATAATTGAATCTGGGCGAGCCAGCAAAATCTGACAAGTGCTCTGAGCAGAAGCTAAATTGCAGTATGATAGTCATTCATCTTGTTTTGGTGTTCCCCACATAGAAAGGCAACAGTTTACTTGAAATCCAACACATGTCCTGTATGGTCTACCATATCTTCTGGAGGGGGTTTCTGCAGAAGAAAGAGCAGTAATCAGCTCATACACAGCTTTTCACATTTGGCCTTTCTTTCCATTTTGTTTTTCCACGCTAACCTGAATAGCTAGCTGCTATGGTACAACATCTGGGAGGCTCTTTTTGGAGTCATTTTGTACTATGTGGTTGACCATCTGTCAGTCAGAAGCATATACTGATTCAAGCCCCTCCAGTGCTCAGTGATGTACCTGCCAGTCTATCATAAACAAAATTGTAGATGCATGCAAAAGAACTTGAACTTAGTTCCTGAGACATGGCTCTGGTGATTTTTAATTTCATGCCTAATACACAGAGTAAAAAGCAAACTGTTTTGGCTGAAAATCACTTCCTCTATGTCTACTCTCCATGCAAGGTCAAAAAGTATTGTTCCATCTCATGTGTGCATTTACAACTCTCAGATTAAGAATGTCAGAATCGAGGAATATACAGGGCACGCTGGCTGACATTGGGTCAGCTTGCGATACGATTCTAGCAGCAAACGAGCCCTTCTGTTTGCTTCAGACGTTTCAATCAGTGCAGGATAAAACAATGGTAACTGGAAAGGAGGTGGACTTGAAATAAAACTCAAATGGAGAGCAGATAAAGGAGCGTTTGTAAGATAGAGAATGCAAGCAATGACCTTTTGTGATGCAAAGCAAGCGCTGTGTTGGCTACAATTAAACTGGTATATACATACACAGGTACTATATATATGTGTGTATGTATATGTGTGTATGTATAAATAGTAATAGAAGGAGAAAGATAATCTGGAGCTTCCAAGTGAGTAAATAGATGGGTGCATGGATTTCAGGTTGTGTTTTGGAAAGCACATAGTGTGCATGTAAACAGAGAACTGGGAAAATCTAGGTGGTAATATCCTCGAGGGTATAGACAAGATTCTGCTGTCCTGATACAAGTTTCCTTATAGCCAGTATTACCATGCCCCTGCATACTTAATCTTACTTATAAAAATTGTGACTATTTTTTTTCCTGGGTAGTTCTCTATTCTCTTCTCTCTTTGGCATTTGGCAGAAATGGTGCACTAATATTTCACAGAATCACAGAATTATAGGGGTTGGCTTCCTTCAGAGACCATCTAGTCCAAACCCCCTGCCAAAGCAGGTTCTATAGGTTAGAGCAGACTGGATAGGAACGTATCCAGGTGGGTTTTGAATATCTCCAGAGAAGGAGAGATTCCCATAGCTGCATTGTGTCCTCATGTATGCAGAAGGTGCATATGCATTAAACAGTCATCTGTGTCCCTGAAAGCTGTCCATTTAGGTTAAAGCCCCTTGTTCTGCAAAGCCAGCTTTAGCAAGGTGGTGTTCCTCAGCCAAGACCTTCTGCCGTTAGTGGGTTAACCCTGCAAAAAGATCACATAGCTGCTTTCCTCAGCCAGCTGAGTTTCGTGCGTTGGTGCTACGCTGAGCCTGTAGGTAGTCACTTCCCTGCTCCTAGCGGCTGTTCTGGGCAGCTGGTGTTGGTGATACAGTGGTGTCTCGGTATTTGCAGGTAATCCCTGCAATACAGGTAATACTCCCACTGGATGGGAGTTAAAAGTAACAACAATGATCAACTCTAAAACTTACTTTTGTTGTTGTTAAGGAGTAACTATGGTAACTTTTTGCTACAGTGATTTTGACTGTGTGATAAAGACAGACAATTTTGGGGCACCTCATCCCTTCCATTTTAGTGATGATTTGCAGAGTCCAACACAGGACCACTAAGACATTAAAAAATCATTGAGAGGTTTCTCTAGTTCTGCATCAGCAGCTGCTGGACAGGCTGCACATATTCAAACTTGTCACTCGAGCTTCCAGTGCGATAACTGATTGTTCCCTGTATCGTTTCTCCCTGTAGTTTGTGATTCACTCTTTAGTTACAGAGAAGATTTTATTAAAGGCTGTTTTTTCTTGCTGAGAGGTTTTTATTAAAGGTTGTTTTTATTGCCCCCTCTAAAGGAAAGTCTTTACAAAGACAGAATTGTCCCCTTCCCAATAAATGTTTTGGCACATATGAATTGGCTAATGCTGAACTGATAGATGAGTTGTCATCAGGGTACAAACCTGTGACTGTTAGAACAAAGGTTGGCAAATTCAAATGGGAAATAAAGTGCAATTTTTTTTAAGATCAAGGGAAATTAATAATTGAAACAACTCACCTATGGATCCAGTCAGGAACAAATGTCTTCCTAAAAGACATGCCCCGGTTCAACAAGAAGTTATTGAGTTTTGTGCAGGAATCAACTGGTGAAATTCTCTGGGCTGCATTTGGCAGAAGCCCAGAGCAGAGGATCCAATGGTATCTGCCGAATCACTAAAGCAAACCTAACTGCCTTGGAAGGAACAGCAAACAGCTTCCCTCTGTGGATCAGACATCAAAGCAGGGAAATGTAGCATTTGACAAGTGTGCTGTATATGGTAATTAAATTGCTTCTATGCTCATTTACAACTTTCTCTTTCCTCCTCTCAACTGCATTTTTCATCCTATATTTCCCCACTCTTTTTTTCTCTGCTCTTTTATCACTTTCTACTCCAAAACATTCAAATTGTAGCTGAACTTTTGAACCGCGCATGCAGTTTGTTCATCTTTAATCACCAGCATATACTGTAGTACTCTATCAGATGACATTTTTAGAGTAGGCACCCCAAAATAGCAATATAAGGAGGGAATGGACAAGTTTTAGGATTAAAACTGTTTAAAAATGTCTCAGAAAAGAAATTATTGCAACAGATCATAACAACCTAACTCACTGGTGGCAGCCAGGGGCTTGTGCTAGCAATTGCAGCAATGTATCAAAGGTAGGTTGAATTCCTACCACGAGCTGTGGTAGTGTTGCACACAAGTTTACATCACAGTATCAGACGTTTAGTACAAGTAAATGGTAAACAGTTGAGGGAAGATATGAAATTATGGTGAATCCTCAGCATCTCTGCACGCATACGGAGAACAGGCATGACTCTGGGCCCTAAATAAGACTTAGAGACAACGTTGGTAGGATTTTTTTGGGAAGAAGGAATATTCAAAGGAAATTCAGCTGTTCTGGCTTAATTGTGAACAAATGACAGACTGTAATAATGCAGATAGACTCATAGGAGAAAATGTCTGTCCTGATTTGGAATTCCTCTCTGTCCCTATGAGGTAGTCAAATTAGTTAGGTTTCTCATATTACTGCAGGCCTCCTTCATTTCTTTCAGTCACTCAAGAGATTTCAGGTTGCCCAATTATAAACCTCACTGCTCTATTATTCTGTATCTCATCATTACCTCTTTTTATTTTTTATGGCAATCACAGCGCTATAGATGCCATCTCATTATACAGCCCTTTTTCCTATGGCTTGTTGTCCTGGTTTCAGCTAGTGGCTGCTACGTTTCAGATTTGGTATGAAAGGAATGTCAATAATGCATATTGTTAAAGTTGTTGCTAGGTGGTATTTATAGTATTCAAGGACTCTTTTCAGCTTCCCATAGAAGCTGGGAAGGAGCATAGACAGAACAATGGAATGGACAAAGGAATACTCTGTATCACGGACATGGGGGTTTGCCCGGGAGGGAATCTGCGATCGCTGCTTGGGTCAGGCTGGGCAACCAATTCACCAGGTGGTGAGAGGGGCTTGTGTCTTGTATATTCTTTTATTATTATTATTATTATTGTTATTATTGTTATATTCCTTTTCCATTATTGTTCTATTTAAATGTCTTTATGTCAACCCATGAGGTTTTTTTTTCCCTTTTCCCTCCTTTTGAGCGAATGGCTGTGTGGTCCTAGTCCTGGCTGGGGTTAAAGCATGACAGTCCTGGGACAGGAGTGTGCCCCCTGTGCACACAGGATGTGCATGGTTCTCAGAGTGAGTTAGTCTGAGGCAACAAGAGGAGACTTCTGTCCTTGAGTCTGTCTATCTCCATATCCCTCCCATACTGTCCCATGTGGTACATGTGCTTCCCGTATCAGCACACCAGTCAAATATTCCTTAGCTGTCGTAAGAGGGATAGTGGTATCCTTGTGTGGTACCCATGACTTTGAGGCATATACTTTTATGATGCTCTGTTACATGGACAGGGATGCCATTTCTGCAGAAGAGGCTGTGTTCCCATCTGTGTGCCCAGTAAATTGTAGCCTTCCCAGCCACAGAGCTGTTACTGACACCACTCCAGTACTGCCAATGTCTGCCACCTCACGGGTGCATCCTGTTTATGTGGCAGCAATAAATTGAGTGAAGTGGGAAGGAAAAATTCTTTTGGAAATATCATCAGAGTGACCACATAATAGTGAGGTCTAAGAAATGCGTTCGTAATTTGTTCAGAGACTGGATTTAAATGTATATTCAAAGGTACTGTTGTGTGGCACTTGGTCTCTTGGAATTTTAATTCCCATATCTTTATTTAAAGCTCTGGAAAAGAATAAACTCTCTTCTGTACATCAGCAGAGAAGGCTGTTCAGCTATTGGAAAAAGGGCAGCAAGTTGGAGTTCTGTATAGTATTCCCTCGGCTCCATTAAATCTATTACAGTAACATCAAAGTCCTACTTTTAATCCTCTAAATCTGGTCATCATTCTGTTACTTTGACCAGACAGGATAAATCAAAAGAAGTGCTATACTTGCATGCTGAAAGGACCTTGAAAAATCTTTAAGTTAAAAAGAAGTGGTATGGGATTTTTTGTGCAGTCTTCAGCTGCACAAAGAATCAGAATAACTGTCTAGATCTTAGCCTTACACATGTCAGTGTTGACTATACTTCTTGCAGTTTTTATGGGCAAAAGACTGTCTTTCCTTCAGAAAGACTGAAGGCTGGATAAGCAGAGATTTTTCTGGATGAAAAAAGGCTACAGGAATATTTTGATTTTGCGTGGTAGCAATGGACAAAACTCAACATGAGTTACTGTTGACCAGCCAAGAAGCCATTTTTCTGTTCTGATTTACTGACAGTGTTCTCCTTACTTGATCCCTTACCTGTCACCTGCATAATTCCATCTATACTTGTGTTCTGTAAAAAAACCCCTAGACTGTATTATAACACAACTGTGAGGAATAGTTTAACTAATAGTTTATTAAGTGTGGCTTTGTGGGATGAGGCTTTTGTGAAAGTAAGACTGTCTGTCAGTAGAGCTCTGCTTCTTGTAGGATATACCCTGGTCAGCTGGCCTGTTGTTAAACACAATTTTGTCTGCCTATGTGAAAGTCTAAGTTATATTGAACATTGTTCTTCAGGGCTAAGTTCTTTTCCCGCAATAACTAAAAGTACCTAATAATTTTAGGAGGCTCTGACAGCATCGTCTCTCCTACCTGTGTGCTAATAATGTGCCCAATGGAAATGTCAGCACTTACTAACTGCTGCATGAGAGCTACTGCAGAGCTGGTCCTGGTCATGATCCAGCAAAGTCATGTAGGTACCTGACTCTGACACAGGAATGGATCTGTTAAAGCCATTAGACTAGAGATGTAGCTTAGTGGGCGTAAGCGCTTGCTAAAGGAACTGTTCTTGGTGTGGATGAATGAAAGGCTTATGATTTGGCCAATGGCCAGCACCCAGAGACCGGGGAGCCACAAGAGTTTGCCTCCAACATCTGTTTCCAGTGTGTCTATCTGACTCTGGTACTATCCACCCTTCACACACGGAAATAAAAAAATGCATCAAATAATTGGATTAAGACTTTTGAGAGAGTCACTTATTGACCTTCTTCTACTCCAGTGAACTTAGCTGTGAAAAACTGGGTAAGAAGCAAGGCCTTGCTGAAAAGCGAGACATTACATCTGAGCCGTGCACTCTTGGATAAACAGAAATTACTGAGTAAATAACAAAATGTGAAGAAATAGGATCCAAATTGAAGTGTGGAAATTGTGGACTGTAGAAGTGATTGCTTTTATAAATACTTTTAAATGTGTATTTGCTCCCTGAGTTTCACTATAAATTGTAATGAAGTGCCTCTAGGTTCAGATGTGAATAGGGACAAATCTTGCAGTTGTTATTTGGGCAAACAAAAAACTCTGAAAAAACAATTTTCCGTCAGAAAATGTGTTTGGACTTGCTAAAAATATCAGGATTGGGTCTGAATATCATAGCATTCTGCTGTCCATTTATTGTGCTAAGCATTTGCTATAACCTTTTGGACTTTCCTTGTCACTCATGCTCGATATAAACTAAACCTACACGAAAAATAGTGGATTTTAAAAATCTCATACATTCTGTCTGTAATTATTCTGGTGGTATGGTGTGACCTGCTGATTCAGTTCTTATTGAGATGAATATGAGCTGTTAGTAGACCAAGGTTTAGTGAATACATTAATTCTTGAGGCCCCAGTCAATTACCCATCTCCTCATGGCTGTGTCTGGGATGTCTGGAAAATAAGAAGTATCAGAGGTGATTAGAAGATTTGAGAGGTGATTTGGATGCAAAACGTCTCCAAAAAGTTGAATATTGAATTTGGATTCACTTTCCTAGTGACTTGCTAAGTTTGACTTTTGTTTTTTGCTATTACAGAAACACGAGAGAAAGCAGAGTGGTTTGCTCACTTTTCCGTTGAGCCAGTGCGCTAAGCAGGGACTGGCTACGATGTCACACTTTGGTACAGCCTGCCTTGGCTGCTGCATGGAGCTACCAACACACAGCAGCCTTGTCCAAGTAGGACCTGAGCATCTTTATTTCCTGCCAGAATCCATTTTGTGAGTGGGGCTCAGGATGAGGGTGAGGAAGCTCTCGCAGCCCAGTAAGCAAAGGAAAAGCAGCAGTCACTTTGGGCTAAATTTTAAAAGCAGTGCTTTTACCCTTCCCAGGGACTCAGTCAAGTGGCTTTTGTGCTATTTTGTCTCTCAGGTGTCTGACCCAATGGTGAAAAGGGTTTTCTTAATATCTAGAGATATTGTTTCCAGTGTATACACTCCAGTGACCATCGTGATTGATGCTATTAGGGAGCAGAGGGACACACAGTAACATATGAATGATAATGTACTCCTTCTTGTCTTGTTTCAGTCATTTTACTCATTTTTTTTTTTCATGAACTTCTTCCCTTTTGTTTTTCTGTGTGTATACAGTATGTGTAGAATTTCTCACTCACGCTCACTTTTCCTTCTGTCCTAGTGGGAGGCGTTCTGCTAATGATACAATCAGGGAATACTGCAGAGACACAGGGTGAAATTTGCCTCATGTCTCTAAATGTCCCATTTCATTAAATCTGTATGGCTGTTCTGTAAGACCAAAGGACTGTTCTCATCCCTAGGGTTATACTCATCTCCTGGTAAAGTCTAGGGTAGGCACATATTGGGAAATTTCTGTAGGATGCCATACTATAGAGGCACACGGAGGTAGACAAATTTGGACTGAGAGTTGGGGGTTTTTTTTGTTTCACTAAACTCAGCAGATTTTTCATGTCTTACGGATTTTACAGCCATGGAAGTGGATTGTTGTGAAGACCATAGCATTTTAACAGGACAAATGTCTTAGCTGGGATCACTTGGCAAAATTTGGAACAGAATTTGTCTTCTGACTTTCAGCATGGTGCTCCATCCATCACTGCCCATGCAAGACCAGTGAGCTGGATAGACGAGACCCTAATTCATGCTTCTCAGGCCCATACCTCAGCGCACCTTCCCCTACTCTAATGGTAAATTTGATAAACAGTCAAATAATACTTTTCTGCTTTTATGGGAAAAATAATCAGTATCTACTTTATGTAATAAGGTAGGAGAAGCTACTCTGATACCCAGCGCTTTCATTAGAAATATTTATATTTTGAAAGTGATTGCTTGTTCAGTTTTCAGAGTGTAATTTACAAGGATGCAACTAAACTGCCTTTCTTCTGGAAAACATTTTATCTGGCTGTACTACACTAATCTGATCAGTCATATGCTGTACATCTCTTCTCCATCTCTTCCTACCTATAAATTATTCAGAACTATTATAGCTAAAACTGTGAGTAGATGATTTTATTTCTATCTTCTGAAATGCTAAAAAGGATTTGGTTCGGAATGAAGGGGATGACATCCTTGTGAGGCACTGGGAAATCAGGAATCAGCTGTGACTGGCAGGGTTGCTCCTGAGGAAATGGGAAAGATAGTTAAAAACATCTCTTTTAGTTAAAAATATTAGAAGACTTACTATAAAATATTTAAGCCTACACAGCTCAGTCTGTAGGCCTTCCTATCAAATAGAACAATAAGCACATCAAAGTTTATGGAGCCATTTGCTAAGATAACTCTATCTCAACTCCCTTACCTGAGGTGAGGTTAATTTGACTTTGAGAGAAGTTTGACCTCTTGCAATAACCCAAAGATTTAAGTTTTTTCACCTGAAAACACTTGATTTAATCTTCTATAACAGAAGCCATCAAGTGATTCATGACTTCTCTTGCATAAGAGTAAATAATCCTGTGAAATCACATTCCGTAATTCACTCTGATTCACAGACTTTTTCACTTAACTACCTTGAACTACACTTCCCAGGAGCACATGGGCTGAAGGTCAGAGGTTAAACTCCCTTTATCAACTTAATGCCTTCAGGTGTTTTGCAGCTTGAAGAGGGGTGGAGTGTTTTGTGTTGGGATTTGAAGTCTTTGTTGCTGGGCTGCTTTGTGCAAACTCACCTTCATTCTAGAGCAGCACAACCTTAAGGTAGGGTTATCGTTTTATTTGTATTTTCTTCCAAGCAAACTATAACAAGTTTTATCATTTTTTACATGGAAAAACAGCCCTTTTTTTCTATGTGAATTGAATTGTGCACCTTGCAGCCCTCACATAGAGCTTGTTATCTGGAGTTCTTTGCCTAATAGAAGAGAACAGCTCTGCAGAGGTATGGGCTGGTTTGTCTTGATTCACCTGCATGGTCTGGACTGCAAAATCTGTAACTTCTTGTTTTAGTGATCCTAAGGAAGCACACTAACTGTAAAATGCTTGTGTGATTGTTGTTTTTTTCTGAGGTGTAAGCTTTGTCCTCCAAGAGGAGTAACGTGCTCTTTGTGTGATCTATGGTGATGTGGCTAGTGGTGTCATTCCCAATTCCTATTATAAATACCATATACTTAATATTTTCTAGATAAATTTTAAAAATCTGTGGGAATTCATCCCTCAGTGTTAGCAATCCTGCCTGGAAGGCACTGAGTGCAATTAAAATATGGTACACTAGTAACGTAGCTGGTATTGAAGTGATAATGTAAACTTAGAATAATCCAAAACTGCATCACTGCGGTCTTGGGACATGTGTTATATATTTAATTTGCATTTAGGATCTCTTATTACTGGTTTGCCTTATTGTTTTGATTTAATTAATGGTTTTTCAGATATGTGGCTAGTTCTGTAGTCTGTTTCCTCTACCTGCAGCTAGCATTAATGGCAGCAAGCCAGTGTGGTGCCTGGCTGACGAGCTTAGAAAAAAAGGTACGTGATAGCATGTTCCACTGTAGTAACACCCAAGTACCTCAATATTGGGCCAAAGTCCTGCTGTGGTAGGTACTGAAATGCAAAGGAACTGGTTTGAAAGGTAATAGGAATGGAAGAGAGGAGGCAACAGGTGGGTGGAGAGCCCCTGTGATTAATGAGAGTCCTGGTTACTGTGATAGGCAGCTGTCAGACGGCGCCAGCAGCCGGCTTGTTGTTAAATGCTTTGCGTGTGTTGCAGCAAAGGGAAGGTGGGTTGTTCACTGGCAATTTCTCCAAGCTTTATGGAACACTGGGGTAGAAAATAAAAAAATAATCTGAGGTGATGGAATCCAGTAGTGTTGACTGGACAGGTATTTGTAGCATTATTAGAGACGCTGTGGGGGTTGGCTGTGGCAAGCCCAGTGGGAGAGAGAAGGTTTTGTGCCTGATGTAAAGTGGATTACAAAAAGTGATGGTGATACAGTAAGAGAAAAATGAGACAGGGACAGTGTTTTGCCGTGCTGATTTGAATGACTCTGACTTGACATTTGTCAAGCCAGCAAAGAGTGGCCTATGAACTATAGGAAGAGGATTCAATAAAATCTAATAGCTCAAGCTGATGATGTGTTGTACTGTAGGATGAGAATCCTAACTACTGGTGGTCCTGGTCATAAAAATTTGTGTTTGGATTCAGTGCACCCTGAGCTTCAGAGATGCTTCATTTTCATGTGAATCCATATCTTTGTGACAACACGGGGCACTTGCAGAATCATGTGTAGGTATGAATTTCCATTCCTTTGTACTCTTTCTCTTCAAAGTCTGGATGCGTTTGAATCCAAATCTTCTAGTCATTGTCTTTGCCCCATCTTTGTATGCTCTTATGCTGAAGTGCTGAAAACAGAAGTGCTGTTTCTAGCAAAAATCACGACAAGTTTTTACAAAGTTGTATCTGCAAGAAGTTTCTTCCTGTTATTTTGTTTAGTGCAAAGAAAGAAATTAATCCCATGGTGACATATAATTTGTCCTCATTAGCAGGAAACAGAATTTATACAGGCTCAAAAGCTATTTGTTAGTCTAACACACCAGCCTAAAATTTTAGCCACCACTGACTGTGCATTGTTGACTTGACAGCAGAAGTAACCATAACTTAGACTTAATGAATGCTTTCATGCAGTATGCACAGTCCTCCAAGAGTCCTTATTTCATACTATTTAATGCTGTGCTGAACAGTTGAGTTTGATAAAGGCTGAAACACTCAGAATTATGCTTTCATTTTAATTTTAATTTTTAAAGGAGGAAGGCAGATGGTATTGTTTTACAGAGAGAATAGCCCAGCATGTCCTGCCATAGTAAAAGTCTCTTTGAGCCCATCTGATACTGGTCTCTGAGTTTTCTCTGCTGGTTTCCTTAGCTTCCATACTGCCTTCAAATTGCATATTCTAGTTTCCTATCAGAATAACTCGCAGGCATGGAAATCAGCCATGTCCTGTGAAGGTCGCTGGAATCTTGGTGATGGAGAATTCATTCCCAAATAGGCAGCTTCTGAATAGCGTTGATGCTCTTCTTGGTGCTAAGACTTAACTTTACAAATGGATATGAGTTCAAAAGGCAAATGCGAACTCAAAGCAATAGGCATGTCTTTGGAAGTACAGTCTCCTTATCTAGTATCCAGGAACAAATTATATTTAAATTGTTCCCACTGCAGGTTGATAACTTGTCTCTACAGTTCATACATAGAAGCCTGGGCTCCTCTCAGTTCCATTTTTTCTTGCATGAAAATTAATAAGCATGCCCCCCTAATAAAAGAGTACAATCCAATAATTTTTTTTTCTTTGATAACTTTCCTCAAACTCTTCTCACAGGGCACCTGCCAAAGAGGTCCCTTGCTTCAGTGTCTGCAATGGGTGCCAGTCTGCCTTTTATAGATCTTCGCTTCTGGTCTCCTTAACCCTTCATAGGAGCATGTCATCTGAAATCCTATCTGTGATTTCCTGGTTCAAATATCTGGTTTAATCTTAGTATAAATTTGCCTCAAAATAGACAAAACTGTTCTGTCTCATAAATCTTCCCTGATGTTACCACATCCTTGCCTTTTGCCAACAGCTTATGTAGCAATATCTGTTGTTATTTGCTCAGCTCAATCTCCTAGATAGAAGTTCAAAGCTTTTAATGCTGTCATGACACAGTTTGAACAGTATGATTTTTTTTTAAATGCTAATATGTTTCATGTTTGGTGAATTTTATACAAGTAGATAGAAAAAATTCCAAACTTGGATCTGATTCAAAAGTGTTGGCTACCATCGCTGGCTCTGCAGCAAAACTGCATGGATTCAAAATCTCCTTCCTTGCAATACTCGCAACAGTGATAAAGAATCAGTTCTCTGAAACTGAAGTCACATTTTAAAAATTTTTGGGAAGAGTTGATGGGCAGTCAGTAGTGGACCCAGCTATGCTGGGAAGAGAGCATAAAAGTGGATTGGGAGCAGGCCAGTAACTAATTCTGTTGTGACTGACGGTAGGAGTGGGTGAGTGAGAAAGATGTAGGAAAACAAGGCTAGAGCCTAGAGACCAGTTTTGCACCTGCAAGACTAATTCAAACACTGCTGTGCGCATTGCTGGGAGATGCTTGGCCGTCTTATAGACTAGGGAGTGATGGATATGCCGAAACAGTAGACAATTTGTTGTCCTTGCTGTGAGAAGGCTTTTCCTAATGCTTAACTCTTCCTTAGTGAGGAATTGCTTTTGGGGGATCTAGTGGTGGGAGTAGTTATGAGCAAGGATCAGCAATAATGAGAAGAAATCCTTTCTGACATCTATTGGACCTGGACTACAGTTAACCTAGAAAAAATACAAGGGCAGGAGAAAAGGATAGAGTTCAACTAGTATCCCCAGATTTCTTATGTCATAAACAGCATTCACATCATTGAGGTGAAGGTTTTGTTACTCAGGATTTTTTGTGAGTTGACTCCCTGTTGGAAGCTGAGTAATACAGATGTTGACTGTACTCAGAGTGATATGAGATTTATTTAAATGTACACCTTGTTCCTGAAACAGAAAGGGTCTTAAAGTTAAATGTATCATGTCTCCAATGTACACCTCAACTTCTGTTTCAGTTACTGACTTCTGTGAGAAAGATTAGAGTGGAGAGAGAGAATCTCCTACACTTTGGAAGAGCTGTCCTCCTTTCTTTCTTGCTCTCCAGAAGGAAACTTCACTGGAAACGCTAACAAAGGTATAAACCATCTCCATATCAAAAAGTATACCAATCCTGTAAAAAAAGTGTTAAATTATGTGTAACACTGCCACCTGCTGAATACCATCCTAACACCTTTCTTCTCAAAGGGAATGTGTGTTTTAATGAAATGGAGTTAGTCTTGATTAAGGCATAGGCAGACACAGTGGCTATTTCTTGTGTAGATCACAGGGTATAATAGGGTTTAAAAGACTACATTAAATAGTCACCTTTGGCGCATAAGATTGATTTGATTAAGAGTATCATTGTGCAAATGCAAAATACAGCCCTTGGAAATCATACCAAAAATGATTTTTGTCTGCTGCAAATAAGTAGGCCTGATGCATTTTGTGCTATTACTAGTACTGAGATTTACAAAAATAAATATGAATTGCACTTCTAGTAGTAACTTGTCTAGAAGGTGCTGATGTTCTAAAGTTGCAAACAAAGCGAGATTCCCTGCTGAATTTCTGAATGTAGAAAAACTTGATTCTACCAAGAACACTGTCAGATAAGCCTAAAACGACTGAGACAGGCAGTTGTTTTGTGGAAGTGAATGAATGTCTTTACTGCACTCAGCAGTTTGATAGAACAGCCCCCTAAAAATAATTAACCTTTTTTTTGAAGCCATTATGGGCTGAATTCTGACTGCCTCATTAATATTTATTTCTGTCTTTAAATGATCCTGTTCATTTTAATGGAACACTGTTGCAGTACAATGCTGTTGAGGTTCTGTGTAGCTGAACTGGGCTCCTACTCTGAAGGACCATCCTGTGTGATGACAGATGTTGATGAACCATCAGATAGTGGTTTGAGTAACCTCAGTGACACCACCTGGGTTAGGCTGATGTGGTCCTGCATCACTTAGATGTTATCAGACTGTTTTCTGCATTACATCATATATGGAAAAAACTTTCTGTTGTGTTAAAGTCCTATATATGCCCTCGCCTTACCCATTTTCTATGTGGTGCAATGTTACCCTGAAGTGGGTGGTTTGCTTGATTTCAGGTGAGCATCCTCTGCTACATGCACAGTTTTGCAAGTGCTGAGACCAGTGTCCACTCTGGTCACAAGTGTAGCTCTGACAACCTTGGGAACTAAATCCAACCTGTAAAACTCCAACGTATTGTGTGTTTCTGACATGACTTGGCAGGAAATTTTATGCTGAAGAGGGCTTGCTGTGAAGCTGTCTTTATTAGAAAAGTAGAAGAGAACAGGATGAAGTGGATAGGACTCATGTAATAGATCCAGCAGTAAAATGCAGGGTGCATACCTCCCCTTTTCCATATCCCTGTATCCCTCTAAAGATCAAAAAAAAAAAAAAAGCTCTCAGTGCATGGCAGAGATTGCTTTATTTATTTAGAAAACTAAATCTGCATATTTTTTGCACCAAATTGAGCAAAGCTGGTCCTTAAGTGAGTGTCTGTCATAACTAAAATGCATGGGTATTTTTCTCCTGGCTGCCCTGTGGCACTGACATTAGGGCTGTGAGTGTATAAAGAGAGAGAAGCATTTTTGTGTTTCCATTTCCAGTGTGAACTCTGTGGTATCAGCCTCAGTGTTTCTAAGCAAGGGAAAAGGGATGTTGACAGGCATGTAAATGAAGCTGGACACATGCTTAACAAAAAGCGACAGCAAAGTAAAACCAGTGACTTTGTTCCATCAAAAGATACAAATTTCCCATCCTCCAGCATAACATTCAAAGTGCCAGCATTCTCTGAGCTGTTTTCACAGAGGATGTTCTCTAATGGTCAATTTGTTTAAAGGGAAAAAGGATGGCATTGCAAATGCAGCAAATAAAATCTGCAGCATGAAATTCTAGCAGATATCCTAGTGCTGGAGTCAGACTTTTGAAAAACAGCCATTCGTACTGGCTCTGGATGGCAGCAGTGGCACAGAACAGAGAACCTGTTTTCTTCCATCGGGGAGTGCAGACGGAGATGGAAGTACTCTTTTATTTTGGCACCTGTGCTCAATAACTGTGTGCTGAAATATCTGATAAAAGCCTCAGAGACATCCTAAGAACCCTGTACCATGAAAAAGATACCGTTGGCTTCAGCTTGGGCTTAGCTCAAAACCCTAGATGAATGCAAAAGATTTTCATATCTTTATTTTAACAAAGATTGTCTCTAGCATCTCTGCACTCACAACTGCATTAAAGTCATAAGCTTCTCTGAATTTAATAGTCATGTTAGTGTGTTAAACTATTTTTTAAAACCCAGACTGATTCCAGTGCGTTCATCAAACAAACCTTTCACCTACGCGTCTCTCAAAAGGAGCTCTGGAGTCTGTACTGAGCAGTAACCATGTTAATCAAACTGCTGACAGCAATGCAAGGATCATTGCTTATCTAAAGAATAGGGCAACACAGTTTCTATACCCCTTTTTTCCTGACAAAATAGTCAGCCTGAGTGAGAACTGGAGAGTAGGACTGAGCAGTAGATCAGCATAGCATCCTCTAGATTCAATTGTAAGAAGGATTGTCTAAGGGTAAACCGATGAATACGTGGGGGCCATTGTACTGCTGCCTGAGAGACCTGGTTGATTTCTTGCCTGGAACAAAAAGCCAGGCCAGGGTACTCTGTAAGAGAGAAGGAAGGGTCCTGTGTGTTCTGACAGTGATTACAAGGATGCCAGGGCGTGGGCGAAGCAGGACTGAGAGGAGAGGGAGAGAACAACTGTGTGTGCACTTTCCCATTAAGGAGATTCCCAGCACCTGTTGAGCAGGAGAGTGCCACTGACCTGCTGTTAACCCTTGGCAGCTTCTGCTTATTTGCTGTGGGTGAGAATGAGGGGGCAGTTCCCTTGGTTGGAGAAGCAAGTGCTGAGAAGAGCTTGGGTGAAGCCCAGGGAACAACCAACAAAAGGCTGAGGCCCAAGAGCTCTTGTTTATGGGATACCAATAAAACCACACTCTAGGAAAACGGTGAGTGCTGATGTTTATTAAGAGGTCCATGACCTAAGGTAGTAGATCTAAATAAACTGCTTACAATGAGGAAGCCTGTCCTCATCCTATAAGTAAAACATTTTGTGCGTTGCTGTTGCTTGGCAATCTCCATTGGAAGCAGGAGGAGCAAACCAGTCCTGTTTGATGAATTTGAAATGTGCGTGGTGAAGAATGGATGGTTGAAATCCACTGTAATCCTTCAGTAGTGCTGGCATGAGTCCAAAGGCACAGGGCTCAGCAGGAGCGTAAAACCATTTAAAAAATGTCTTCAAATCTTTTCTATAGGCACACTTTTCTTGGGAACACTTATTGAAGAAGCAAATGCTGTCCTGCTCAGAATAAAAAGTTGAAATTCTTCCCTTTCTGCTGCTGAACAGCTCCTTCTCCTGCCTCTGCTAAATCACTAGGTGTTGGGTCTTAAATCTACCCCGTCTCCTGAGGGGAAAAATTCCATGTTCTACAGAAAGAAGGACTTATTCTTTGTCAGATTTACTAGGGATGAGGGAGAGACTTGCAACAGATTTGAGGTGTTAAAACTTGCTGTGGACAGGATGTAGGCAATGTCAGTTATGTAGCTTTTCTTAATACTGGTATTGAGCAAAGAGGGATGAGGTGGCGCAGGAGGAAGATACTATGAAGGGGACCAGGAGGTTAAGAGTGAGTTTTTAACTCTTGCCATTTATTGAGCTTCTTGACCTCTGGTTTGACCTTGAGTAATTTGCAAAGCTGGTATCATGTGTGGAACCGGACAATACTTTATGCACTTGGCAGGTGTACTTGGTGAGAATGGAATTTATGGTGACAAAGACTAATTGCAAATGCACCCGTTTTCATTGAAAGGATTTTTTGTAGGGGAAAATTAACTGAAATTTTGGGTGTTTTTGGATATTTCTCTTATAACTAGCAAAATCTAAGCAAACTGCTAAGAAAATTAGTGGAAAATTACTATTACCACAGTGTAGAGAAAATTTCTGTATTTTGTTTGGATCCATTGCATGAGAATGGGGAAGAGAGGTCCCAGCTGAGCCCATGACAACCTGGGATGGAGTACTGGGGATGTATACTGGGAGACTCTTTCTTTTTGGGGAAACTCCTGATGAAGCCAGGAAGAGATGGGAAAAGGAAGGGCACTGTCTGGGGAGATTGCTGGCCCTGTGTCACAGAGCTGGTTGGTATTAGGATTAGGAAGAAATGTATGTTCTTGTTTTTTAAAGGCTGTTAGCTCACCCCTCTGTGTATAAGGCTGAACTTCTTTACACTCCTGAGTTGATGCCCATCTCTCTTTTCAGTTTTCATCTCTCAGATAGTTGAAAAGCCTTCTTTGTAGTTTTTGCTCTTTGGACCAGTCTTATCTGCCTGGACCCCAGCGCTTCCCAGGCCTCCTTATATTTTGCTTCATCAGTCTCTGCTCTGTATTTACAAGCTGTGCACCCAGTTTGGTAAAGCAGTTGAAGGGCCAGTGACTTATGAACTAAGCCCAGATCCCAGTTAGACTCCAGTGGGAGCATTGCTAAAGTTGGAGGCTGTTAAGTGCAAAAGGAGTGCAGAGGTCTGGTGTGCAGGACTGCATTTTGGGTTTTCATCTAACTGGAAGAAGGATGGGTTTGTCTTTTGTGCTGGGACAGCTGTTTATCTCAAGTATGGGGGGCTACACCTTGGCCAGGCCCCTCTTGCCCATCAGTAACAAGGGAGGAACAAATTCTGCCTTCCTTCAGTTCTTGTCGTCCTCAGCTATTAGCCATTGTGGTGCAGGGACTGGTCCTTTTCGGCTCTGCAGACCCAGAGTGAGGAGGGCAGAGTTATTGAACAGGCAAGACAAACACTTCTGAGGAATGGCTCGGCATGTTGTTGCTGCCTTGGGGTAGGGGATGGGTTTAATGACCCTGAAGCCTCTTCTTTATGTGATTTTTAGGCTGGGGTTTCCAGGGCTATCATAACACAGACTCTGATAACAGTCACGGTAGCTTGGGGCTGAAATTTACAGTTGGTTTGTTGTTCTCTTATGTCATCTAGCAGTATCTAGGATTTTCATTATTGTGTGAAAAGCTTTCTAAAGGCACCAGCAGTGCTGTCCGTGGGTTATTCTTGACTTTTGCACATAGACCGTGATTTGTATTTGTTCTCTTTAGCAACAACAAGGATAACCCACAGTAGCCATGGGGTGTGCTGGTCATTCACCTTTCTGATCTTTTGTCAAAATATATTTAGTGAGAACAGTGGGGTGAGAGGAGGACATTAGGGGCCTTCCAGCAGGTTAGTGTCAAAGGGGAGAGAGACCATTGCTGAAGTCCTCTATCATAGTCAGCATAAAAGGGAGAAAGAACAGCCTACCAAGAAACTGTTGTGTTAGACCTCAGGAGCTGAGCTCTGAGACTCTGCAAAATTCTCTTACTGAATTGATGAAATAGTAAATGAAAAGGGAAGCAAAATTTTATTGAAATTAACATAAAGTCCCTTTAATCATCAAGCTTAATCCTCAGTAGAAAAAGACTCCAAAATTGATTTAAAATCTCGGTACAACCATCCTCTCTAATGTGAAGCAGGGATCCAAGTAAATGAATGATTTGCTTAAAAAATTCTGACTAATCTTGAGAACATTAAAATTAATATAAATGTGTGATCTCAAGTTCTATCCATTTTTGGATCCCATTTCGGTAAGTACATATAATTTGGAATGGGACCTAAGCCATTTTGTGTGTAAGCGTACAGGGAATGCATTCCAGTATCTTTAATCAGAATGTAAAAAAGAGATCAGCTTCACTGTTTCACATAAGGTATGGAAATATCATCCTAGATGAACTGGAATAGAAACAAAACATATTGTAGAGTGGAAAATGCAGCAACTTTTTTTGAGGGTATGGAATCATTTAATCGGCTGTTTTCATGAGGAGAAAATGCTTAAAGTTATAAGAGCTTCTGGCCCCCTGTGTTTGCGTTGTAACACTTCCAATTTGCCATGTCTGAAGTTTCATCAAGGAACTGTGCTATGGATTCCAGGATCTGTTGGGATAAGAGAGATCAACTCCCTATATTCTCGGCTTTGTGAAGGACTGTTTTCTGCCTTCCTCCTCCGGTGAGGGCATTTTTGGACAATTCATCACTCTTGCTAAGGAATTTGGAGGGAAGACGATCAGAGACATTATCTTTGAGTGCTATATAGCATTCAAAGTTCAATTTATTTTATATTCTGCAGGAAAAGGCGAGTTAACTGCTCAGTTTAGAGGTGCCATGGTATTTTTTTTCTGAACCTCAAGTTTAATCTGCTATGTATACTTATTAAGATACTGTCATCATAGGGTTAAAGGTGATATGAGGGCACTGTATCATCTTAAATATTAAGTAAATTCTGTATTAACAGAGATCATTACCTTTCAATGGCGTGTCTGTGCTTTCAGCACAGTGATTTTAGTAAGACTGAAGTGTTTAGCCTTTGGAAAAAGCAGATGTGTGTCACGGGCAGAGAAAGAGGGCTGTGCCTCCCACCGATGCCGGCAGCACCCAGGAACACATGGGTGCCTGAGGAAGAAAATCCTCTTCACCACCTCCTACATATTACAGCTGATCTCTGGTGCTTCAGGGGTGGAGGTAGAGGAATCTTAAGAACTCAAGTACATCTGCTCAATTGGGAAGAAAATAAATTCTTCGTTAGCTCTGGTAAGTGATCAGATAAGCCCCCGAAACAAAAGAACTGATTACAGCCATTTTTCAAATGTTGAGCTGAGTGGTGAGGAAAATAAAGGGCTGCTCTTGCTTCCTGTGCCTTCTGGATAAAGGGCCTGCCCAGAACCATTCACAGATTTGCTCCTTTTCTTCCCATCTACTTCCAGGCTAAGTAGTGGGTTCAATGGTGACTTCATTGCTTCCCCAGATACTGGAGCTATACTGGTCCTGCCAAAGCTTCTCCTCTCTGCATACAGTTTGCTCGCCTTCTGAGGCCAGAACTGCGATATTACCAAGAACTCATGTTATACTATGTAGTTTTTCTGTAAATTACATTCTCTTGTGTACTGCTCTGCTTCTGGAGGTAGCTGAGAAGCACAGTAAATAAAGCAGGAAGTGCTTCTTTTTTTCAGAATTACCTCTTTCACTTTGCATATGTAGTTGTTTTTAAACCAATGTGCATGTTAACATAGACTGCTGTCACCTGAAGTAAGATCACTTACTGAAGTTTGCAGGGGATTTTGCATGTCCCACTGCAAGCCTTAGAACTAAATATCTGCTAGGATGAAGTTGAGAGACAGCAATACTAAATACCGTGGAATCTCGTAGCATTTGGGGAAAGCCTGGAAGATTATGCTGGGGGCCTCTGACTCCTGAGGTTGCTCAGAGTCAGAGAAGTGGAGAGGGTATTTAAAATTCCTGTTGTCCCTTTGTCTGTCCAGGCTGCAAGCTGTGGACATGTTTGATCAAAGAATGTCGCAGCCTTTTCAGGGGAGTCATGCAGGTTGTAGTAAGTAAATATGCCATACCCGGAAATGATACTGGGCCAACCATCTGGGGGGATAGAACATCCTTTCTTTGCAGCACAGATACAGCTGAGCTGTTGCAATACCAGCTTCCCCATAATACCCAGTGACCAATTATATTGCTGCTAAACCAAGCTACAGTAAAATCAGTGTCACGCTTAAATTGCTGTAACAAAAATGTGCGGTCAACTGTATCAGAAACCTTTGGTAGATCAATAAATAAGGCTCCATAAATGTGTCTGATATCCAGAGAAATCATAGTATCATTCCCAATGCATACAGCTATACTGCAGTAGTTAGTCCGAGCATGGTCCTGCATCCAGAATGAACAGCAGTTGCTTAACTGGTGTATAAATCTGCTGTGCACACGTGGCTGTGTGGGTGACTCTTAAAGGAAGAATGGCCAGGATATATTTGAACTGTTGCGCAATTTTGTGAACCTGGAAAATAACTGCTCGCTGTATAGCTTCTACCTGATTCAGACTGAGGATAGCATGTGTGCTTCTATGGCTGACGAGATACCGTGTGTGTAACTGTCACGTATGAAGGGCTCGTACACAGCAGCTCCCTCTGTGTTACAGCACCACCTCACTCGTGCTAGACCAGCAGGATTTTCCAAGCATTGTTTCTTTTCTGAAGTGTTACTTCCTGCCCCATAAATTACTTAACACTAATACTTAAGATGGTTTTGACTGACTCTTATGTGTTACAAACTCATAATCACTGGCAGTTAGGCTGAATTGTTTATCAGACACATTTATAATCCTGTTCTCATGACATTTTTTCATTGCTAGATAACTTTTGAGGGGGGAAAGTTTAGTGATTAATCGGTGTTATGAAGAAATTAGGAGAGATGTGTACCAGTTGCAATTCTGACTTTGTAAAATCAGTTAAGAGTGACAGACTAAGATAGAGTCCTGCTGTAGTTAATGACAGTTGCAGATCTCCTATTGATTTAGTGAAGTTAGGGCTCTGCTGAAGGGATTCCGTCCACTATTTTCTGTATCTATGAATTTGCAGCAGTGTGTGCTCTCCCTGGCCCTGTGCCTGGTTCACATTGCATAGGCATCGGTCACAAATGCAGTTATAGTGTCATTTTTTTTTTATCAGAGTCCATTGACATGTATGCTCTGACTGAATTTGTTGGCCTGAATGACACATGCCATTTCTTGAGCTGGGGGCTTCTGGACCTCCCTTATCCTGGCTTTTGTATCCTCTTTAAGGTGTACAAGGGTAAGTTCTTGGTCCCTGCATACCAAGTGTAAGCTGCAGCTATCTGGGCATTGTGAAACAACAAGGGATGTAGGTAAGTTCCACAAAATATAAATTTGACATAATGTAAATTTTATGCCATTTTTCTTTTTAATGCTGACCCTTCCCACCTAATGTAATATATGTTTAGATCTGTGAAGAACAGTGTCTCACTTAGCATATTCTAGTTCCAAAACATGGGGCAAAGGACAGGCAGAGTCTGAGATCAGCAGTTGGAGCCAAGCTTGTACATGTGATGTTTAACCTTCCAGTGAGTGGCAAGGACTGGGGTGTATGGTGACAGAAAATGGGTGAGTGGTAAATCCAGTAAATGGATTTAGTATATATGTGGAAAATGTTTGCATGGGTCATTTAACACTACAGTTACCCAAATTTGTCCTGGCCAGGGGCCTGCCACTGAAGCAATTAATTGAATGAGATAGGCATGGTAACATGGATCCTTGCCATTCTTAGCTAGGGCTGAGTTTGTACATGTGACAAATGAATTGCTGGTGACTGGCAGGGATTGTAGTAAAAGGTGGCGTGCCCCCTAGCCAGAGGCATACTTTGGAGGCAATTAATCAAATGAGTTGGGCAAAGATATGTGATGACACCTGTCTCAGATAGCGTTTGAAGTACACACGCAATTAATGATCTTGATGAAAGGAAGAAGAGATAATTTAAAGGAAGGTATTCTCTAAATAGCTAGTAACTCTGAGTAGAAAAATTCTGGGTTGGGTACAAAGGAGTCCCAGCATTTTCAAAGCTGTCGTGCTTGTGCATTTCCATGTAGTGTAGTATATGCAAGTATGAAGAAGGAAAAGGGAGAGAATTTTCAGTGTCCTAAAATTCCCTCAGCTTGAAAGCCCTTTGCACAAACAATATGCATGCATGTGCTCAAGTATTGTACCTCATCAGCCTAATTGGATATAAAGATAGCAGAAGTACCCAAACATTGTAGATTGCTCTTATAAACAGCTTTGCTATCAGGTACTAGATAACATAATCTAAGAGTCTGCAAATGGACATTCCTCTGTTGACAGCAGTTGTAATTTTAGAGCTTTCTAGGCCATGACACCTTTTTACAATCTAAATGAATATTGATCTGAGCATACTTTCACCAAATTTATGCTGGATTGCACCTTGGGAATGGGAAGTGTGCATTTCTAATGGTGGTTTTGAGATTAAAAAAAAAATAATTTGTAGCAATAAATGTATCTTCCACAGAGGCATCTAGCTCATCAGCTGTTTTTTCTCTTGTCCCTCTCCCCTCTGCCCCTTTCCTGCAGAAATTCACACTTACTGTTCCACCTTGAAACTGCTTCACCATCATAAGCATTTCCTTGAGTCTCTACTGGCTTAACCAAAAGACTTCAAATGCCAACACTTAACTATTATGGCTGATGATGCGTTGAGTCTTGCCTGCATGCCCTAATGCAAGATCAGGACTCCATTATTTTAGGATTTTCTTCTAAAGATGACAGCCCTCACATAGAACATTGACAGTCTTGATTTGTGTTATTTGTCTGCTGCTTTTTCATACTGGAGAACTAGCCTGTCCCTCTTGTGTAACGTCTTTCTGCATTGGATGCATTGTCAGTTTGGTTTTGTCCTATCCATCAAAATTAGTTGTTTGGGAATGTTGTCCTTATGTTTGTCTTCTACTGCAGTAGCATAGCAGGTATTGCTCGCTAATGAGTGTCTCTCTGATAAAAACTTCTGAAGATGTCCTTAGCCAGATTTTGTCTGAATTCTGCAGAGTTTTTTTCCCAAGTGTCCATACCTTGCTGACTTGAAAAAAACAGGAATTGGTTCTTAGCCTTTATAGACACAAGTTTAACATGTCATCGTTTATCTTCCTCCAGATGAAGAAGCGTTTAAGATCTTTTTTTTCTCCAGAAGTGTCATGGCAACTTGCAGACTTTTAGGATAAAGCAAAAAGATAATGTTAGTTTAAATGATTGGCAAACTGGTTGACAAGCACAATGGGAGATGATCTTTAGTATGTACATTAACAGCTTGCCGTTTCAGAGAACTCCTTTTAGTTGAATTGAGAGGCACTTTTGTTCTCTTTGCAGAGTTTCATTCCCACAGCAGGGAGAGTGCAAGGAAAGGAAGAGCAGGACACTACAGATGACAGAGTCTGATCAGTTAATTTCCACAGCAACTTAAAAGGAATCTTTTAATCTCCTCACAATCCTCTGTCCATTGCTTCCAGGGTCGCAAAGAAAGGAAGAGAGCATGACAGCATCGTACCCTGAGGCCCCCATCACTCCCACAAGGCCAAACACATTATCTGCTCTATTGCCACGTGTGAACTATGGCTATAGAGAAACAGATGAAGAGAAATCTGTTAATTTTTTCTCCCTACCCTAAGTGAAACATAAAAGAAGCAGCAGAAAAGTCTTAAGGAGAAACAGGATGATAATACAGAGATTTTTTTGCACATAACAGAAACACCCTGTATTTAACATTTTCATAGGCATAGAAATGATTGTGGGCTGGTTATCAGTCCTTCCACTAGTCTGCTGGAGCCTGCAGATATGAGGTAGCTGCTTGAACTGTGTCAGTGTTTTGAGTTTAAAAAGAATGAATGCATTGCTGTCAAATGAAACTTCTTTATTTTTTTTTAACCCTGCTATATTATTAATGCGCAAACAAAAAAAGACAACTGGATGTGAATGGGAACTTAACTCAAAAAATAAAATAATCTGGCTGAACATAGAGAACGTACCTGCAAAAATATGAACAAAGGTGAAGAGATGACACCTTAAGTGTATAGAACTGAAGCAGTGTCACATGAGCAAGGATGTGGGCTTGATGGCTTGAGATCTCTTCTTCCTGTCATAACTTCTACTAGAGCCTTTGTATGGCTTGTCTTGGGGTCTGCAGCTCTTATGGGGTTCAGGCTGACATAACGTTGTATGCAAAATAGGACTACAACAGAATTTAGTGATATCTACTTGTTTCTATTATGACGCCATAAAGAGGGGGAAGGATTTAAAATGAATAATAATAAAACAAATTCTTTGAACTTTGACTTTATTCCACAGAGCCTGGGCAGTAGTCAGTAGACCAAACTGTACCAAGGTTGGATGCTGTCATGTGAGACTGATCCAACTGGCTGTGTTTCCATATTACATTTCTGCCTCCTCTGACTGTCCTCTTGGAAACAGCAGAACACAGCAAAGGGAGGCACTTCTTCATGGTCAGGCATCTGCAAAGCCTCCCAGGCTGTCCTCATCAAGGTCAAAATAACAGGACAGAGACTGGAGTCAAGAGAGCAGGGTTGTTTTTCTAGAGAGCATCTTGAAGAGACGATTCAGATTGGGATCACACTTCTTGTAGATTCCTGGCCTGGCTTGTTCAGTATGTCTTTCGATATGCAGATGTTAATTAAATCAGTTTAAATCCAATCATTACATCTCTATCGGAATTGGTCCAATATACTCTAATAACACTCAACCCACTAATTATTTTCCACTGAAAATAGAGATGGGTCAGTCTGAATCTATAGGACTTTATTATTGATTACCTGGAAGCTAGATTGATGGTCTTTGCTTAGTTTTTAATTAATTAATCTGCATTGGTGATGAGGGAAAAGTAGAAATAGTTTTGAGTTTAGTCTTGCTGAAGCTGGGTACATGTCTTAAATATTGCAAACCAGCAACAGACAAATGAGAAGTCTCCAGCTCAGTAGAGTTCACCACAGGCTTTAGAATACTAATTTTGTTGTTCTTCATTTTGCTTTTGCTTCGAATTGAGCCTGTGTCTACAAGCACATCTCTGACCCCCAAATGGCTCCATTTCAGTTTTACAGTGAAGGAGAAATCAAAGCTGGAATTTGGGCTTCCTACTTCTAAGCCATATTTGAGTTTGCTGTAAATAGACATGACTACTAGTTGGCAAAGAGGTAGGATTTTGTACCAACTTAATGTGCCCTGTTAGAAAATGACATCAATAAACCAGATTTCTTAGAGGAGTACTTTTAGAGCCACAAATAATCTCACTAAAATTTGGAAAACTGCTAATTTAACAATGCTGCTATTTTCCATTAAAAAGCAGTAATTCTTCTTGCTTTGTGCAGTTCTCTCCCAGCAATTATAAGCACTCATCTTAAAAGACATTTCATGGAGTGTACATGTATGTGTACATGCACACAGATGTATACCTTTGTGCACAAACAGCTAGGTTTTGAATTTAGGTTTTAGAGGCTTATTAAAGTGACATGTGGTGTTGCCTACTGCTTTATAGGAGCCCTTGGTAAAAAAGATATGAGGATACTGATTGTAAAACCATCATGTTACAAACATTAGTTAATGCTTCTGTCAGTTAGTTCTCTCTGGTGTGCAGTACTCTCAAATCAGAAGGCATTAATCTTATACTGGCTGATATACAGAAATGCAGCATTGCTGTTCTGTTAAATCAAAGTGGTGCTCAGTCCTCTTCAGAAACGCATTCCAGCCATGGCCTTTAGAAAGATTTGATTTTTTTACTAATGTACATAAATCTTTGGCTTTCAACACTGGAAAATAGTGCACCTATCTAGCACCTATCAAAGACCAAAAGTCTCCTATAATAGTCCCCCAAACCAAAAGGACTTGAGGGACTCTAGCTGTATTAAATAGTAAAAAGCAACAGTAAAAGCCACAACTCTGTGTTGAAAGTCCAGTTCTGTTCTTGCTCCCCTAGATTGCTGCATTGTAAAGCTGTATTAGTCAGATATTAGTCAGAAGTATTGGAGAAATCTACATTCTGCTTTAGAGAAATCTGCATCTACGTTTCCTTTTGTGGTTCTAGCTCCATTCTGCTGGAACCCCCCGAGGAGGTTTCCTTGGCTTGCTCATGGGCAGTTGCGTTTTGATCTCAAGCTTGGTTGCTTCCATAACTTCTAACTGCCAGACCCTTCTTGTTTGGTTTTCAGTTTTTGTTTGCCTTTGTTCTCTGGACTGTTTTCACTGTGGTGTCTTTAGCATGCTTGCTATTAGGCTTTTATCTTCTTGAAATGTCAATCCCACTGTGTCATGCATTTTCTATTTTGTCTCACAGTTGTAAGGCCTTTGGAGCAGCTGATGATATTTATTCTGTTTACATGGTACCTTGCACAAAGGGTTATTAACTTGATCAGCCTCTACGTAGTATTATGTTCTCTGTGATATTTAGTGTTAAGTTATCATTGTGTATAAGGCACTGGCTTGCCAGTTAACTTCTTTTTTTTGAAAATGCATAGCTGTTTTTGTGTTCGCTGTTCCAGGACTGATAAATGCTTCAGCCAACTATGAATGTATACGCGGAAAGTAAACTGTTTCCTCCTCCAAAGTGCTATTGTGCCCTATTTATTAATTGGGCCCTGCACAAAGTGGGATTGCAGCACTTCTTTCTCTCCTTTCCAAATTGAACCCATGTGTTAGTAATCACTGACCTTAGATGTAGGACTGAGCTGATTGTCCTGTCTATGAACTGTGCTATCATTGCCGTACTAATTCATCTTCATAAACTAGTGTTATATAATACTGTATAAAAAGCATTTCTGCAGTCAACTACCTTGAATTTCTAGCTGTGATCCCGACAACTTTTCATTGTTGTGCTCACAAAAGCTTTGCTGAGCATGACCTCCCCTTTAGAAATCCTCTTGGACCATTCACTGTGCAGCCTGTCCAAATAGTCTTCTGTTCCTTGCCTTATCGACAGGTTTAGCTACAGCTAAACTACAGCTCTGTAGTCTTCTAGTTTGGCCCTTAATTCCTTTATAAGCGTGGATGCCATGTAAGCTTCCCTCAAATGCTTAGCCCCATTGAAAAATAATTGCAGTTTTCTAGGGTGGTATATAAACCATTGCTGTTAACAATAGTGAGTACTACAAAGGCTTTGAGCTATATAATGCTATGGATTTTTTTCAGAGAAGTTCTTTTCACTGAGGATCCCACCCCAAGCTGAGTTTTCTGCAATTCATTGTGAGAGAAGACCTAATGATTCTGTGACATTCAGAGAGATTTGAGCTACTGCCAGCTTTGAAGGAGAAGGTACCAAAAAGGGGTGCAATAGAAACCCTAAAGCACGTAAAACTGTTTCCATAGCATTTTTTTAATCTCTCCTTGCTGTACGGTTCCGGGTACAGAATGTCCTCTGTGACTTCTCACTGAATTTGTCTTCTTTGGCTGCTGTGATACTGTTCTCAGTTACAAAAATCTGATGTGTTGCCCCCCTAGTAGATACATATTTTTTTCCCTGTGCAGTTTTCTCTTCCTCCCTGCTGTTCTTAAACATAAAGGAATACATTTTTACTGTACTGGACTAACTCTTTCTCCTGAACTTCTTTTTAAAGCCTGCAATTCTTCTCAGGGACGGTCCTACCCATGGGCAGTCTTGTATATTGATTCTTCTATGTTGGGACCCAGTTTTCATCTCCTGATGCTCTTCAGACTTACCTGAGCCTTCTCTTGATATCTTGTGGGGGAAAAACTCACAAACCCTTTGTATTGCACTTGCAAGCATGGCACATCTCTTGTTGCTTTAAATCTCCTGGATATCTAGTGTCCCACTAGCTGAAGGGCATGCAAAGCACTACTTTGGGCTTTCTGTGGAAGGCTGGTATAGGTATGCGGGGCAGGACAATACTGAGAAAAATCCTTTGTTAAATTCCAACCAAGTGTTAACTGTCTCTCATTGATTTGGTGCTGGTGGTGCTCCCCTTTCCTGCTGTGTTCTCTTGCTTCTTGTCCTCTGAGAGGTGGAATTTATGTACTCATAGGCAGATGGGGCATTTGGCAGAAGCCGGATCCAGATGTAAAGCTTTGGAAAGTTCCCAATATCAGCATCTGGGCTTGGCTCTGGCTTATTGCCTGAATTCTTTGTGAACTCCGAACATCTGGTCGTGGAACTGCCTCTGGGGTTATCTCCAGGGTGGTTGTTACAGATCTGGCTGTGAAATCATATTCTCCTGACATACCTCTCCACTCGGAGGAAATGTACCCATACGTTTACATGCAGGAATCTTTTTGTAGCTCAAACTTCAAATGTAGTGTATAAAATATGAGCATGTATCTTTTTGTAGCCACAAGACGACTAATCTGGGAACTATGTGAGGAGTAAGCTTGTGTGTGTGTGCATGCGTATTCATATCAATGTATTTTTATGTATATGAATATGGTTAATTTTTAGCAGACTCTGTAGTGCTACAACTGCTTTGACTTCAAGTCAGTGGACATATGCCAGCAGAATATTTGGCTAAATATCTCACATCTCATGTAGCAGCAGAACACTAGGTTTTGGGCTTGTTGCCTTCTGTCCATTTCACTTAAAACCCAGCCTTGCGCAGTTGAATCATGTTGCCTTCATTATGTGAAACTTATTCCTGTGCACAGGCCTGATGAAAACTAATGTTTCAGGCTTAAATGGCTCCTGATCCAGTATCAGACCCTCTTTCTGGTGGAGATACTCACTACTAGACAGATTTCAGTGCAGTCAAAAGAAAACGTATATTGAATCAGTATTTTAAAATGTTCAGCACAGCTGTCTATATCATGAATGGAAAATAGTCTGTATTCTATTTACAATGAGTCACTGATTAGGATACACTGGAAATATTGGTTAGGAAATACATATATTTCATATATGCATATATATTTTTCAAATATTTATTTATCCTTCAGTGTGTCTGTATGTATATATTTCTCTATAATTAAATGGTCAGACTTCTGAATTTTGGTGCTTCAGGGTATAAAAAAATAATCTTAATTGATATACATTGTCTTGCTTTTTAAGTTGCTCTAAACCCTGATTTGGGCAGACTTCCATTGGAGTGACTATTAATTAATATGTAACAAAAAAAAGCATACCTTTTGATCATATTGACTTCAAGATAGTAATTTCTTTTTTCTTTCCAGAAAATGCTACTGGAGTTTCTATAGTTGAGGATAACCCTTCATCTGTAGGGTTTTTTTAATTTAATCCAGCGTAAGACTGGTCTGGGATGTCTGGTGTAGGTGCCTTTTGAAGCAGAGGTTGTGTTTACAGTACCTAATGTATATAAAAAAATCTTTCAGAAGCAATTTTTTGGTGAAAACAGCAAGTAAGTTTTTGGGTGAATGTTTCTACTGAAATATTTTAACATAGTTAGCATGTAGCTCATCGACTTCACCCTGATTTGAATGATTTAGACATACCTCCATGTTGGGAATAGTCCACTGTAGCTAAAATCATGTATGGGATGTACAGGACTTGGTGTGGTTAATATGTGTGGGAGTTTAAAACTGACTGACCACAGTGTTTCAGGCAAATAAAGCAAGAAGCCTTAGGATTTGTTCTGTGTTTTGTGTCACCTCTTCCCATGGGCACTGTGAAAGGACTCTCTGTGGAAGAAAGGCTGAATGTTAAATTTGACTAGTGCACTACGTATCTTTGGGTGTATCCACGCTGCTTTTATACATACATGGAAAACCAGAAGAATGGAGTAACTGGGGTGGGTGAAAAGCATTTGAAAACGGTAGGATTTTTACTACTAATTTTACCAGTAAGTCATTGGTAAATCTTTTTCATTAGTATCCCTGCTGAATGTCTACTTGAATCAAGACTGGATGAGTCTTACAAGGTGAACTGACTTCTGACTTCACTTGGTACTCAGAAGCCACGACGAATTTTTTTGTTGTTTTTCTTTATTATGAATTGAAATATAAAAATGTTAAAGGCAAGATAAGAGATGCTTTTTGGCATGTTTCTCTTATTTCCTTAGATCAAAGGTGATTTTGAATACAAGAATGGGAAGCAACTCAATTTCTTGGGGTCATCTCTGCTGAAGTACGTGTCTCAATGTTTTAGTACTGTGTATGCTGGATAAGTGCTGTCCCCTGAGATATTGTGTCTTTCACATCATAGGAGTAAGTAGTCTGTACAGTTGCTTGTAGCGCAGGTTCCCCGCCATCATCTCCTTTTGACAGCTCAGCTGTTATCAGAGATTTTTCTCAATCCAGGGGGAACACATCTGTTCTTCTCTCTCCTTTTAACATTGAAGATGCTGTTCTGACTAGCTCTCAGTTATCCGGGGGAGTTTGGTGCTTAAAGTCAGAGGCATCAGACAGCACCAGGAATCATACCTTCTGCATGACCTCTGCCAGTCAGGTCAGGTTAGCGATTGCTGCATTACACACAGCAAGCACAGATTCTCCTGTTGTGGCTTCTCTCTCTTCGTAATTACTGAGATCCATCTCTTTCCATTACCTAGTATAGAAAGTGAAATACACAAGGAGAGGAAGGGTATTTATACCATGTGGAGCAGAGATAATGGGAAATCATAAAGGACAACAGTATTTTCTCTATTTCAGAATACTTCTCTACAATTTTTATATTACTTTAGGTATAAAAAAAGCAATAGGATTTACTTTTTTAATTTTAGAACTGTGGCAGGTGCTGGGTAATGACAGGATGATATAAAAGCATTTTACTTCTCATGATGTAGTTTGGGGTCGTACCATATTCACTGCTCTCAAGTCTGTATGACATCATTTACGTCCACAGAACCAGCGTCCCTGAAAGGGTGATTCTTGCTCTGATAGACCTAAATCTATACCTAACAGTTGGTTGGTATCATTTAGGACAGCTGCTGAGTAGTAAGTCCTGCTGATGTGCTAATCACCAATAACTTCCTAAAATCGCTTGGTAGTTGGGATAACATGTTAAAGGAAGCTTTAGGAGCAGTAGCATTACGCGTGTATCTAAGTAGCCTTGTTTCATCAGATACAAGGTCTAAAAATCACAGAGCAGAAATCTCTTGTATTCCTTTAAAACCCACAGCACTATCTGGACCTGCTTGGATTCTCAACCTCTGTTGCAGGAAAGCTGGGTTTTCTGGCAACCTCTTGTGATGTTTTCTAGAGAAAGCCTTAGAAACTATAGCAAAACCCTCAGCTTCTTAAGCTCAAGCAGTGAATCTGTTAGTGAGTGTGATGTCTATCAGGTAGCAGCTCAGACCTGCATCTACAACTTAATATAAGCCCAAAACTATAATTTTCATATTATAATGCCATTTAGTCTGTTACTTGCAATCTGCCTTTTAAGAGCAGTTTGAAGTCACTGACCTGTTCATAACTTAAAATTTCAGAACAACCATGGAATTTTACACAAAATCCTCTTGAATAAGGAAAGAGCTGCCTGTTCAGTTTCCTGGATGCAGCAGGAACATCTGCTTATTTCTTTTCCCCCCATCATTTTCTTAATACTCTTTTAATAATGTCTGCTTTCTCTCATAGAGTGCAGTAGTGCATTTATAAGGAACTTTTTCCTTTAACAGCCATTGTGTTTTTGACAGTACTCTGAATAATAGAAATTCACTTTTCCAGTGTCCCAAATGACAGGGCAAACCATTCCATCAGTGATATATCTTCAAAATTGGATTTAGCAAATAAAAGTGTGGTGAACTTTAAATATAAATAAGACCCATCCCTTGAATCTTCTTTTAACTGCAAACCTTCAAAGAAATTATATTTTTACTCCCAGCAAATTACCTAGGAGAAAAAAATGACAAGAGCAATCTATTTTTTTCACAGCTGGTCGGTTGGCCAGAGTTTCTCATCAAGGAGTACATGCTGTTTGCTCCCCAGATGGACAGGCTGGATGAGTAACAAATCCACAGAGCCTGGGACACAAGGTAGAAATTATACTGCCTGTGCTTTTAATCTTGCACAGCTCTGCTTATTGGTAATTGCAGGTGGCCCATATCCAAATGAGGCTCTACTGGGACAATATCCTATATCTTGTCAGAATGAGTCCCATTAAAGCCTGCACTGGAATTAGGCCAAAAACTTGAAATAATTATGGGAAACTTATTTTAAAAAAGTTGAAGCCGTATAATGGTGACAATTAGACATTTAAGCAACATCAGCTGTAAGTGCAATTTCAGCTGCTTGTGCTCAGTCCCTGTTTTGTCTGTCTGGCTCATCTACAATAAGAGGTACTGAGCAAAAAGTCTGTAAAGTTGTAACCAAGATCATTATCTGTGTCTCTTGTTCTGAGGCCTCTGCGTAGTGCTGGAGCAGCAGTGCATATTTGAACAGTGCCTGGGAAATTCCCTGAGCCTTGGACAAGAAATGCTGCCTGGACACTGCCACTCAGCTATTTGGGTCACATCTTGCTCAGCTTGCTTTCCCTGTAATTTAAAGCATGTTTGCTGTTGTCCTCATTCTGCCCAGGGATAGTCCTACTTTATCAATCAAAAGGCATGGAGATTTAGGAGCCGTTATTGTAAGAGTCTTATTAGAAAGTCTGAATTCAAGTGACTCCATACATTAGCCCCAAACCATTTCCTTGGGGACACCAATCTCCCGTTCTCCTCCTACAATCTAGATGTTGAAAACCTGCATTTTCGTCTTCTTGTGCTGTTGACATGCCATACCAGAGCAGAAACATCTCAAAGGTACACTAAAATACTAGTGGGCATATTTAAAAGTGATATGTCTAATTTCTAAAGAAAGCCTCAAGGCAAAATGCTTCTCTTTTACGCTGGTGTGATGCTGTCGACTCCTAAATATACTTTTGCAGTAAGCATATAAACATCAGACTCCAAAATCATTCGTGTAAGACTTAGAGGGCTGCTGCTGAGGATGCCATGGTAACTGGAGTGCTCTGCTTCCCTCCGTCATTTTCATGGGAGCTGTGGGGCTGGAGCAGTGCGGTGGTCCATCCAGCCTAGTGGCCATCTCCTCCAGGGATGGTGCTTGGAGGGCTGTGATCTTTCAGCATAGCTCAGCATGCCTTTTGGAAGCAGATCCGCTCTTTCTCTCTCCCTCTTTTTACATCTCACATCTACAAGTTGGGCTGGTGTGTAAACTCAGTCCTGACTGCATGGATTAAAAGTGAGACGCTTGTAGATGTTTTCTCCCTGTGTGCTTCTCACACTCTATTGTCACGCAGTGCCCTGCTGTGTCCCCCTTCCATCAGTTTTATCTGATGCCTGGCAATCTCCTGGTACGGATACCTGCTGGGCTCATGCGACGTCCTTAAGTCGGATAATAGGCCTGCCAGGAATCTGCACTGCCTTTTATTTCTCCACATAAAGAGCAAAGCTGAATTTCTGCTGTGTGGCATTACTTCAGGATCCCATGTCCACTTCTGTCCTCTCTGCTCTTTCTAGTGGTCTTAGAGAAGTGAGTGAGGTGAGGTGGATACAGCCCTTTTTTTGTGTGTAAATAACACTGCATTGGTAGTGTTTCTTGGTGATGGATCTCAACATGTATTTCAATAGACCAGTTATGAAGCATGTAAGTCCTGGGCCATAAGACTGCAATGTGTCTTGGAAGCGTTTTGCTGAAAGCTCTACAGCAGATGCGTGTGTGGGGGGCTGATTTCGTGTAAGCCCTACAGACAACTTTATCTTCAGCAACCTCCTCAAAGAGTCTGATCAAAGGTAATTTAGATTAAGCATTTCTGCCCTTGCTCAACTTCATGTTCAGTATTTGACTGCTTAGCTATAATGAAGATACCTTGATAACTAGCACACACAATACGCGGTCATAGATTTGTTGCTGTACCCTAATGGTAACTTTTGTCCTCCATAAGAAAGTAACATAAGACTGTGTACAAACAGCAGCATCAGTAAGCAGCACATTTGTATGAACGTGGACAGAGAGGCTAAACCTTAACAAGCTAGACATAAAAAATACAGTATAATTCTTGTGTAACCGAAAAAAGTGAAAGGTGGTGTTTGTTTTGTGTTTGGGGGTTTTTTCTTTTTTTCCCCCGCTTACTGTAGAGCAAGGAATTTAGTATTTCCTGGTTTCCAAGTCTGGAAGGGTCTACTTGTTCCTATGCATAATATTGTCCAGGAAATTCCTTCAAGCAATTTTCTGTGCATCTATTTTAGGTATTTTTGCTGTTTGTGTATATGAAATTGAGTTGGAGGGACAAGACTAATACTTAGAGTATTTAAATGCAATGTCTAAGAAAAGCATGCATCTATTTAAGAGCCTACCAGTGCTGCTGTAGCTAGTGTTTTGATGTTTTTCACAGCACAAGGGGCAAAGTCCCTTTGTATGCCTGTTATTCACATGGCTGTGTTCTGGGTCTACTCTGGTGGAAGAAAAGAAAAATCTCCCTAAAGAAATGTTGTTGCCTGAAATAATATACTCCCTCCAGTAACCTGCACTGCAGACTTAACAGCTGTATAGTTAAACTTTTAGTCTGGAAAATAGTTGCTGAAGACTGACAGTTCAGTGTTAGGGGTCTGATGTTCTGCCTGCCATTAAAAAAAAAAAAAATAAAAACATGATCTGCATTTGGCCTTATGTATGGCCACTCTCTTCTTCCAGGCCAACTCTGAGCAGCATTTTCTTGTGGTTGTCCCAGCAGCCCTGAATGTTGGTCCACTCTCAGTGTACCCGGTAGTCAGTCAGCTCCTAGAGAAAACTGTTCACAACAAGCAGGTTTCAGAGCAGCTGTGCCTTGAACAGGCGGTGACCCATGGGTAAGTGGCACCTCCCACACAGACATCCCCATGAGCCTACAGTGTATCAGCTTTTCCCCCGTTATTTGGAACCACATGCCAGCAAGTGCCAGGAGAGTGATTTATTCTTCCACTGGGTTATTTCTTTTGTCATCCTGGGCTCCAGTAATCGGGTCAGACCAGCCTGAACTTTGTGCATTTGAGTGACAGAGACTGTTGCTTCAGTATCAAGAGCTGATTTAATTATCCCTTCTCATTTTCAGCTCATGCAGGAAGCATTCTTTTTTCTTACCCACTTAGCCAGAAACATCACAGGCATTTTTATGAGCTTGCTGCAAAAAATGTCTTAGCAGTGGTCTTGAATATTCCATGACAGCAGTGTCTGTGGCGCTTGTATCTCACTACACATGCCAAGGCAGCCGGATCCCTCCCAAGACAATTAGGGTCAGACATCGCCCCTTCAAAATGGTGAGCAAATAGGGTTTTAATATGAACTTTTTTGGGCTGAGATACGAAAACAAGCCATTAACGTATCAGTTGTAGCATATTCCAAAGGTGGGAGAAAAGTAATTGCAGCTTAATTCATTGGGATATTAATACATCTAGTGGGGACAGTGAATTTTCACTGATGTATTATCAGCCATGCTAGAAGCCAAATGGTAGGGTCAAGTAAAATGTGATGGAATCTATAGCTGCATCTTGGATCCCATGGTAAAAACATTACCTGATCTAAACCTCAATGCCAAACCTCCTCTGGCTTCCAGGAAGTCAGAATCTGAAGGCCAGAACTCAACAGCACAATTGAAAAAGGCTGTCCTTCAGCTTTCCAGCAAAAATGCACCACAAGGGAGTTAGGAAGCAGATGAGGAGATGAATCACAAAGTGCAACATTTGGGTAACACCTTGGTCATGGCAAAAATATTTTAGATCTATGCGTGCATATACTTGGAAAAATACATTGTGCTTATCTCCAAGGCAGGAGAGGACAAGTAATTGCAACTTATTTATGTAAATGCCATTACTTGTTGGACAGTGATGCATTTAATAAAAAGTGAATCTTTGGTCTTTTAAGCCCCTCTTAGCAAGGAAGGGATGTTGCTTCATCTGTCAAAGTTATAGGAAGAACCATTTCAGGACATATTGAGGTTCCTTAAGCACAAAGCTTTTCTTTACAGCTCAGTTCCTCCTGAGTTTACATTACAGTTTTATTTCAAGAGCCTAGGCCACCTCCTCCACCTGAGGAGATATGTTCCTGTCTTACTTAGTGTCAGCTTTGCTTCAGAAGGCATGGATCCAGGAAGCTGTGGCCTTTCCCACCAGTTGGTCATCTATCATTTCATTACAGTAAGGTTACCAAATTGATGTGTCTTGGCTAATTTTTCTAATGCAGCTATATAGCTATCCAGTGTCTCATCAGGCAACTGTGCCTGCTGTCTCAGCTGATAATACTCTGTGATACTATTAGCAGATGGCAGAACATGACCTACCTGTGAAATCTGACCCACAGTGATCTTCTACCAGTGCCTGTCTTCTCAGTGAAGGTCTTGAGACATACATTTATCTTCCTGGTCCAGCATTGAAACTGTGTTTTCATTTTCCATAAACATAAAGGAAAGTCTTACACTGTTGGTACTTGGCCTTGTAACTGCTAGTGAATAGCTAAGAAATGAAGATTTGCTGCTAATATTAATTCTTACCGTTTCTTCAAATGAGGCTGTAATGAAATTTGATATATAATTTTTTAAATAGTGGCACAGGAGCTATTTTAAATTTAACAGCTATGGTATCTTTTCTTCTTATATTTTTCATTAATCTTCATGTGCTTAATTAGTTGCTGTTCCTCAATGGGAATGTTTGACTAGAGTAGAATGAGACTAATGAAATCTGTCTGGTTGCTACTGCTGAAAAGGAAAAGGACTAAGTGCTAGAAAGACATCAAGCCTGGCTAAACACAGTGTTTGTTCATAGGTTAGCCCTCTGTGGGAATGATTGCATAAGTTAATAGATAAATGGTCAAAGATAAAAACATAGTATCATGCTTTCAAAATTTTCCAGTGTCCCATTCCAAGGGAAATGGTTCTTTAATTGTGACCCTTAGTTTGCTGGGCAGGTATCGTGAACTGAAGTCCGTGCATAAAAGGAACTAGTGGGACCAGTTCATCTCCTTTTTGAAAGCCTAGTATGCAGCTCCACACATAGAATCATAGAATCAGTGAGGTTGGAAGGGACCTTTAAGATCATCAAGTCCAAACATAAACCAAGATCAAAATGTGTTAAATCCTAACCACAGAATAGGCAAAATAGGTTACAGTTCTGAAATTAGAAGCAAAAAAAGAAAAAGATTTATGTATGAGGAGTCATCACATACCTGGGCAGACTCTGAACTGTGGGGAAAAAATCCTCATTGCTAGCAGTGAGATTGCCCATATGTGCAGTGGGATTTGAACTGGTTCCTATGTCTCTTTTTTTGCCTGATAACAGAATTTAAAATCTTTAATTTGGTCGTTCAGAAGACTTCACCCATGGCTTGCTTCATATTTAGCCAGAGTATGTCAGTTATCACGGTGTAGTATGAGGGCTTACACTGAATATTAGCTTATATGAGACCAGATACAATCTCCCTGTTCATTGTTTGGAAGCAAGCAATAGCATTTATCTTTTCCCCAGCATACAGCATTAGTGGTCACTATAACAGAGCTCCTTCCATACTGTGATAACAGTATAACAGATACTATCATCTGTGTATCTTCAGAAGAATAGGAAATAATGAACTAGATTCACTTCTGTTCCACTTCCATTGAAGTTGGAGAAATTATATCAGCAGGAAGTTTGGTCTCACGCATGTCAATTGAGCTTTTTTCAGTTCAGTGCTTTGTATTACTTTAATTTTAGAATTATAGCCATAAATTGTGTCTAGCAGTGCTATATGAAGACCTGCATCTATTGCCAAGCACAGCCTCTGGCGCCCAGCTCTTGCTGCAGCGGACTGCTGTTTGTAAGGTACCCTTGGACTTGTTCTTGAAAAACCTGTTGTTGCAAATGGTGTCATTTGAACTAGCGCAGTTTCCTGCTAACGCTGGTGTGTACCACATTTCAGTGCCTGACAAGACCTGTACCTCTTAATTTAAGAGTAATGTGGCAGGAGAAAGGGAAGCATCTGCCTGTCTAAGGAGACCCAGGCCTTGTCACGCATGAAGACTGCATGTCCTCAGGCAGGTATTTTCAAGTGAGATTCATTGCCCCAAGGGACCTGGTGAACAGATGCCAGGAGGCTTTGATTTGGATTGGTTTCTCCAGAGACGGCTGCCAACCTGGGCTGATCTGTCTGTCTTGCTCTGTTTTCCTTGTCTCATAAGCAAGAAAAACACTGTGGAGAGAAAAAGGGGAGGTGGCGTTGCTAGAAGCTGGAAGTTACCAAGCCGCTGGCTGTGAGACATTGGTGGTAACAGGGAAAAAGCGACTTGCTGAATTAGGTATGAACTTCAGTGGCTGTTGGTAAACCCAATGCTTATGAAATACTCCACAGTTCCTAGGCTATAAAAGGCCTCATTTTTTGAGTGGAAGTGTCTGTTTATTTAATGTATCTGACTTTAATTTTACCTAATTTTATCTAATCAATCTGACATTATCATATTCTCTGTTTGTAAGTGATCTATTTTTTACTAGATAGCTCACTGTTTTTACTGTATGTACATTTACAGTAATGAACCTGAAAGCTGAAACAGATGATAACACAGTAATTGTTTTTTAGGTCTGTAATAATTCATGAGTATTGCCTACAAAGCAGGTTTTGGATGGTCTTCAGGGGTAAACACATTAAAGCCAGGTACTTGTAAGCTCTTTTACAATCTATTAGCATAACAACATCCTGTAAAATAAGCATCTTCATGATCTAAGAACATCTGATGTTGGTCCATTAACTGCCTTCATCTTCAGTTGAAACTGCCAATGGTCTCCATATCCTGGCATCATTTAGTATTATAACCGAGGAATCTCTTGCTGTTTTATGGAAGTGACCAAGTGCAAATAATATACTAGGGGTTTAGATTCTTTTCCTTTACAATTACATTATGCCCGATGTGAATGGGAAATCACCTTGACACATGTTGCTATATACCAAGTTATATGCTGGTATGCTCATAGACTAATAAAATTACATCTTGAAACCCTTAATTATGTCATTAGCAGTTGTTATTTCCTCTTCATACTACGCAATTAAGTAGCACATGAGGAAAATACAATTTTTCCTTCATTTATTTATTGAAGTACCAAGGGTTACATTTGACAATGGTATTATGATACACATCTGTTCTGTTCAGATTAAGAAGGTTTTAATGATACCTCAAGAATTAGAAAAGCAATTGCTTAACTAAACTGAGGGAATTCCCTACAAATGAGTGCATTATGTTTGTACAAGATTTGTTTAATCTACAAATTGTATAATTAGCTACATTATGCAGATGAAAATTAGATATCCTTGTTTCCAACTCTTTGTCACCATACTCTAAAACTACAAAGAGCTCTGGTCTTCTTCACTGAACATCATAATTATTCTTTTGTAGGTAATGTCCAGCTCTGACAATGTGCAAAGGGAGAGATACTGAAAATGTCTTGAGAGATACTGAAAGTTTAAAAGGTGCCTGTGTTAAAAAGAAGTTCAAACAAAGTATTCATCTGAAGCAGAGGGGTATTAAGGCTTCGCTTCCCTATTCTGCAATTTTAAGTAGCGATACATAAACCCTATTAATTAATGTGGAAGGAGCAGTCTGAAAGTTCCTAGCTGTTTCTCTATTTTTTTTCTTGGTACAATCTTAACCTCATTGGCTTTGCTATATGCAAATATAATCATTACTTTATAGAGGCAATGGTTTTCCATTTGGCCCACTTCTCTGTATGTGGCAATTGGTATTACATTTTAAGGATATCATCTCATGTTTACTTAGAAAAGTGAAGTAGAGGTTTCAGCAGCTGTCACTGTCTTCAGTAGTGGTCTATTCCTATGTTTGCCAGTCTTGCTAAAGGAGAAAACCACCACATTTTATGAAACTTTCTATTGTATTTCATCTGCATGCCAGAACTACAGTTCAGAAAAAGCTAAGGCAAAAATACATCTGTTTCCAAAGCTGTATGTTGGGAAATGTTTGGATATCAGCCATCAAAATAAATTCAGTTAAAACCATTGAAAAGTCAACAGTGTTTGCTTAACCCATGGGAACTTCCTGGTTTTAGATCAGCTGCTGCAATTGGGTCCTTGTCCAGGATTTTGACAAGGAAAACAAAAACGGTGTACGAATGTGGATCCACATTTAGGCTTTTTAAACCCTCTTCTATCTCAAAGACAGCAGGGAGATGTTTGGAGCATTTTCTTTTGTTTTTAACACCTGTGTGTACTTTTGGGGAAAAATGTTCAATCTCAACTTTAAAGAGAGCAAAACTGTCCTGAGAATTAGTGATGAGGGAGTCCAGGAGACCTGATTGCTGGGCAGGGAGCTGACCTGTTGAAGATGGCTGCTCACAAGAGGCTGATGCTTTTCAAGTATGTTGACATCAGTGAATGTCTGGGTTCTTGGCAATGTAGACTCTTTGCCTTTAAGTAAATGTATTTGAGAATAGATTAGTTTGCAAGCACTTGAATTGATTTAATGTGTGTTTACTCTTCAGATATTCACTGTGGATGTTTACTTCTGCAAGATAAATATTTAAAATTGCATTTGAACCTCACATTAACATTTATGTTCATGTCATTATAGTTTCCTTTTGTGAATGAGATTTACCTATCAGTCTTAAAGCTGTAATAAGAATGAGTCTATTTTTGTAACTCTCAGCTTCTCATGATAATCTGCCATAGGGTTGAATTAATTTTGTGGCATGTTTACTGCTCATTCATCATCAGAGTCACAGCAATGAAGCAGTCATCAGGATAGAAAAGCATTGATTGTTTGTGAACAGTGCCAGGCTGACAGGTCTTGCAGTGGAAATGCACATATAACACAGTGCAGCTCCCTGTTCCTGGGCAGGGAACACGCGTCAGGGGAACTGAACTAAGGGTCTCCAGGGCCAAAAGCATGACAGCTAAACAAGAAACTGGATACAGGCATTTATTTCACTCTGGAGCTTGTCACTAGAAGGGAAAGGGACCACATTATAGCTGTAGTTTTTGGATTCTAACAACTCATTTGCTAAGAGCAGAATGCAGACTTTCTCTTTGTTTCACCCATGGCTGCCCAAGTACTGACTTTGTCATGGCTCTTACGTGTGCCAGGTTTGTGTCAGTGATTTAGGAGTGAGGGTGTTCCTCCACCATCTCTCTGCTTGCTGATGTACGAAAATATGCCCAGTAACTACAGTAGTAGAGCAGGTTATCTTTCCAAGAAGGGATTATCCTCCAATCGCTGTTTTTTCATCTTTGGATTTTGTTCAGAAGTGCATCTGACAGTAGCTGTGTCACTGCAGACTCTAGTTTCTTCGAGGTCTTCCCTTACTCAAGAAACTAGAAATTCCCATGTGTCCAAACTAGAGAAAGGGGAAAGGAAAATCTAAGGACTGGTCTAAATTTGTATTTGGTTGGATGTCAGAGTTTATGGTGAAATGCGCAAGTATAAATTTGAGTTTCTGTACTTCATGGAGAGTTTGGCAAATTTTGAATAATTTAGTACTAGTATGTTTTACTTATTTTTGTGCACAGAGGAATGTGTATTCAATAAATCTGGAGATTATTTCCCAATACTTTACTTAAATTCTTTTGTTTGTTTTTAGATCCACAGAAATCTCTAATGTATCAGTTGTATAGGAAAGGAACATCTGATCTATGGGGGACACATTACAGGAAATGAAAAGAACTGAGAGTCCAGCCTTCACAGGACTCTGACAAGGGATGATTATTACTTCCGGCTCTTTTGGTATGAGACTACAGTTGACCACGTTATGTTTTAGAAAAGGCTATAGTTAAGAGTAATTTTGGGTAAACAGATCTGAACTACATGGCACTGAAGGGGATCTATGAATTTGTTCACTGTTTAGGATGTAAAGAAGAAACACTTCTTTTTGTTGTGGAGTTCATGGAGATAGAGATGTCAAGTTGTGCTGGGCTGTTCAGTTTACCTTCCTGCTCTATACGTGATAGCAGCCAGCTGTGTATGAATCTTTGCAATTGGTTCATCTTGACTCCAGCTAGAACGTGTTAAATGGTAGTCAATGTCCTGGTGTGGCTGGAAACCAATGCAGGATGCAATCAACTTGCTTAATTTGACTTTATATGCCTTGATACACAAACAAAATCATAATCTATGTTCTCTACAGCACAGAAAACATCTCTGGTATCTCATAAAGGGTAGCTAACAGTGATGGTAGAGATTTCTGTGGAAAGTACTTCTCATGTTAAGCCTTGTATCATCTATGTGATAAAATCAAATTATGCTATTGTGCCTCTTCACAACACAGACCAAATGCTGTATCTTGAGTAGGGACAGATAATTGTTGCTCTTTTTTGAGAGGCAGATGGAGATGGTTTAAGGCTGGACTTCTGGCATCAGAGAGATCACTCACATAACCAGGTTTTATCTTTTATCACTCTTTTTCTGTAAACTAGACATCTTGATCAAAAAGCTGATTGCCACTCAGATCTTTTAGGTACAAGATAAACCTTCATTTGCTGTATGCTTCTTATTTCATGAAAGGAATAAGATAATCAGAACAATAGATAAAGATACATTTAGAAGACTAGATACTGCTTGGAGTGAATAACATGAGCTTGTCTATTCTTTATCTTGGAGCGTGCAATGAAGATTTTGGATGTGTCTGCCTTTGATTGCAGGGTAGAACTGTCACTCTTCCCCGTGCTGCTGCTTGTGTGGGATGGGACTGCTTGCATGAGAAGGAACTTGTCATTGCGATTAGGGTTGGTAGAGTCAGGATGTGCGGCTGTCAGAAGTATAGGAATGGTCCTGTTCCTGTGCAGATGTCTCGGGTGACCGTTTCCCTCCATTGATATTAGTGAGAAAGAAGTCTGGAGTTGGTCCATTAAATCTGTGCATATGAATCTTAATGACTGGCATAAAGACATTATCCTGGAAAGCATCTGCAGCCAGGCAGCAATTAAGTCCAGGATGGGAGCAATGATATGATTAAAGTTAAGCACATGCTTACGATATTACTGTGAACAAAGACAGAGCTGAAAGCTACTACATTGCTTTCCTGGTTTTGAGATAGAGTAAATAAATGGTAGGTGAATTGTCAGCCACACATCCACTTCTGGGGCTTAAGTGGGTCATTAAATCCTACTTGTCCATGCTGTACAGCTTTACAGATACAATTGTACTTGTAGGATGATAATAAAGGAAAAACCAAAGCTCTGAAGGGGGTTGTTACATCCTGTAACTAATTCGCCTGTCAGCTCAGGTTGATATTTTGGTGTTGAATGTTTGATATTTTGGTGATATTTGGAAACCAATGGGCAAAGTTTTGCAGCCACAGAACTGGCCAAGAGTAGCCTTGTCTTCCACAGATAAGTAATAAGTATCGTCCCATCAAAATCCATAGTGGTGGATAGAAATGCTGTAAATATTACTATATGTATATTGCACAGTAATGGATTTTGTGGTTCACAAAGTCTGCATTGTTTTTTATCTTCAGTTTCTTGCAAAACTAAGGAAAAAGTCAGGAAGGAACCCCAATCTCTTGCAATGAATAAGCACTAGATTTCAGTTCTCTATGGAAGAATATTTGTTAAAGCTTTCTGCAAGTCAAGTACTTTGTAAAACTATTTATTTATTTTTTTCCCCAAGATTTATAAAGTTTTGGCCGTCTCCAAAGTATGTTCAGAAGAGGTTACTATGTCTGGACTAAGCTGTTTTTATATTCTTTGCTCAACTGTCTTGCAGTAAAATGCACATAAAGGTTTATTTTAGAATAATACTATAATATTCTTGGGGCTGCTGTAGGAGCCTTGAATAATAAAAACTATGTACACTCTAGTTACGGAAGAATAGAAACTTCATGCAGAATATAGAAGTTACTTTGAATATTGATTTCAACAGCAAAGACCAGTAATATAATAATATGGTGGATCATTGTGAAAATTAATATAAAATCTAGCCCAATTATTCAGATATACAGCAATAAAGGAACTGGTTATAGCACTAAGAGAACAAATGGTAAAATTTATCTTACAGTATACCAATATAACATTGAAGAAGATGTCTGTGTCAAATGGAGAAAGGCGCTGACAAGTAAAATATTTCCGTGGCAGTGTATATTTGAAAAGAATGCCGAATTAGATTGTGTTCTGACTCCACTGGTAATACATTTTTATACTTTCTAGACCTTTGATTCCCAGTTGGTACACCACGTTCAGTGAGATGCTCTCAGTACTGACCTTTCAGCAAATACAGTTCTGCTATAATTCACATTTTATGCAATACAAACATGCATTTATTGCTATTAGTTCCTAAAACAGTGTATAGAGAACATGAAAAAGATGAACTGTATTCTGGGTAAGATGAGAGAAATCACATAGATATGGTTGGGAGACGTTCTTGCTTTATATCACAAGATTTATTGTACAGTTCTCCACACAGTGTATGTTAAACAAAATTAATATTAGTGAATCAGTGGTGGCAGACAAATGTGGCATAATTATGAACTGCAAATGGTAGCGCAGTCCTTTGTTACTTATGCATTTAATTCATTAATAATAAAAGTCATACACTGAGATGTGGGAGCTGAAAGTACTTTAGGAAATTATAGTACATAATTACATCTTTTCTCCTTTTGGGTATTTTTTTCCCCCGCCTGTTTTGAATGTTTTATTAGTTTTAGCTCTTTACAGACACTAAATATTAGTAGTGCTTTGATCTTTAGCCAACTCTAATCAAGTACAGTGGTCAGGGTCTTCCACTGGTGAAAACTGCTACAACTTCATGGATTTTCCCCACCTCTCCCATCCTACAGGGCTGTGCTGCTTGGCACCCACTGAGAATCTGCCAGAGTATTAGACTCGTCATTGAACTGGAGCCAGAGAAAAGACTGAGCTTTGTGGGGTTTGTCATTTTTATGAAGTCTAGGGTAGAACCGATAGTCTGTGTGGGAAATGCTAACCCTCTGGGGAAGACACCACAGGGCAGAGGTTTGTCATTTTGCATTTTAATTCCTGAGCTGGAGTTAGCAGGCAGTAGCCTGGAGGGCTGCCTGGGGGGAAGTGTCCCTTGATGTGAGTCAACGTGACAGACTGGGGTTACTCAGGCATGCTCTGCTGCCTGTCCAGGCTGTAATTTTCTGTTGGATTGTGTCCTTATAGGGCAGGTACCAGCCTTCCACACTGGTACAGGCACCTCTGCTTTTCTTAGCTGAGGGACCATCCAATGCAAGAGGGGTTTTAAACTCTCATTTAACTGTAGATTGGGGAAGGGGTGCTCGGCTGTGTCAGAGAAGACAGCATGCAGCAGAGAGAAGACTGAGTGAATGGCGGGATGTGTAAATACAGTGACTGCCAGCTGTGAAAGGGAGTGACTTCTGAGAACGATGCTGCAGTGCCACTCTGTGCGTTATTTAGGAGGTAGAACCGGTAACCAAATGCCCTGTTACGGAATATGACAGTTGAGCATAGAGGTAAAAAGGGAGTGAGGAGTTGAATATAGAAACCACGTTGTGCTAAACAGTATCAAAACATTACAAAGGCCAAAAGTACTCGGATGAGGTACAGATTGCATAAAATAATGACAACGGTTAGATGCATTTTTTGCTGAGTTGACATGCAGCGCTGCAGATTGGTTACCGCAGGAGCAGTTCAGCATAAGCAATGCGTTAAGCGGGGGACGTTGCTGACCTGCTTGAAAAAATGCTCTTGCCAGGGTTCACTGGAGGTTCAGAATGACTTCTATCTAAAGTGCAATGTCCTTACCTTAGTGAAGCCAGTGGCAAAACTCCCATTTTCCCAGATGTCTCTCTTGGTGATAGCCAGAGAAAAGAACTTTAGGCACCAGTTCTCTGCTGGAGCCACGAGCTAATTTCTGCTATTGTGCTGAAGATCATCTAGCGCTGATATTTTTTTCCTCCACCTGACATGCCCTTAGAGTCCAGAGCTTGCTAAAGAGAAGCTGCTTGAGGTGCTGCGCAAAGTTCAGCCAATTTTGGGCTGGTGATGCTGAGAATTAAGAACACAATGTCTTGATTTTCAGTTGAGTATTCCTAGCACGTCCATCCCATCCTATTCATGCCCAGTTGCAGAACTGCAATGTAGCCTTAGGAGGAACGTTGTGAGGGACAGTTGCTGTGTGAGAAAAGCAGTAACACTAAGACCCACTTGGTTTTAATACATTTAAATTTTCAAACAAAGAGATGTGCACAGACAGCAATGATTTAAGACTCAATTTCATGTAGCTCCTCTTCTTGGTTCCATGGACTTCTCAGTTGTCTTTGCTCAAAGCAGATCTCAGAAGAAAGGTTTATTTTGTACCAATGAACATTTCCTTAGTGATTAGTTGACACAATTTTATTAACTTACATTGACTGGGTTTCAAATGCAAGTTGAATATCTTAGCAAAATTACCAAACAACAACATTACAGCAAAATTAGGCCGGATATATGAGAACAACAAATTGATGGGAAGATCATCACCTGCAAAATCATAAAGTATCAGAGCATCAAAAGCCAACTTGATTATTCTGTGCAACAGTTCATTGTTTGGGTAAAAATATTAGCTCATTCCAAAGGGCTTCTGTATATTCTCCAGTACGGTAAGTAGTGCCAGTAGCTCGTGCCAGTAGCTGAGGATGGCACATGAATCTGTCAGGTTATAAGCATGTGACAGAAAGTTAATCTGTGCACAAACGGATTATTTGCCGAGTACTTTCTTGCTGTCAATTTTTAAAACAAGTCAATTTTCTATGAGCTCCCAACTAGAACAGTGTCCAGAATCTTCAAATTTTTGAGCTGACCTTGGAAAATGGTACAAAATCCTACATGTTTAGACCTCAATCCTGCTTTCATGTCTATTTTAATTTGGATTACTGTCCATGTATAGAGGTCACTTGAAACTACAGGTCCCTTATGGCCATGAGGATTGAAACTAATATATCTCATCACAGGGCATAATTAGACATGAAAGCCTAATTTAGCTATGCGGAGGTTAATCTAGGTTAACCATTGTGGTGTTAGGGGAATACTCTGTATAATGGGGAGATACTTATGTCAAATAACATTTTTCAGATAACCTTAACACTGAAAAGTAATAATAAAGTATAAATCATAGGTAATTTTAAGGAAGAAAGCAGTAACTGTACTGTAAAATATATACCTCATGATGCAGTCCCTCTGTGCAGAGAGATAAAGCAATGGAGGTATCGACTAGAGGCTGTAGACAAAAACCAAAGTAGTGGTGCTCTTGCTGTAACAATGTCCATATGTAAATAAGATATTGGATATATCCAAAATGACCTAAATCTGCACTGAAGAAAAAACCTCTTACCTTTGAGCCAGAGATAACGGAGCAGAGATCTTTGAAGTAGCATTAAAAAAAATCCTAAAGCCCCAGCATCGATGGAAGTTCTTTTTTACTGATTGGGATTTCTACTTGATGGGACTGCAGAGGCTGAGGATTAGCATAGTCATGTCCTGTTACAATAATTGGACATACTGTGTATGTGTGTATATATATAAAAAAGTATATTTATATGCAGATTTTCTCACATGTTGCTAGGAGGACAGATCTTTAGAACTTTGGAATTACTCAGGAAAGCTGAAGTATCCAAGAGTTTTGAAGGGACTTGGTCTGAGAACTTGTTGATGCCTGGTATCTGAGTCACCAAACTGGAAAAAAACCCCCACCCTCAAAACCAAAGTCCTCTCATTAAGCTTTGCAGTTCTGAAAACTGGGGCAATACTGATCTATTTTCAGTCATAAAAGGGTATATAGTGAGGATTGCTATGGTGAAGCATAATGACGAGATTAATATTTTGCTACATTTTACTTCATTTTAAAATACTGTATAATAGTTTCTTCCTATGAAAGAAGAATGCAAATGGCTTTGGAGTGCATTAGCACACTGCTTTGCATATAAGGGGACTATATTATTTGTATGGATTGAATTCACCCAAAGATTTTTTTGATGTCCATAGTACTTGAACTACTGCACAGCCCAATTAAATTGAAACCTAGGAGGGCAGTAACCCTGTTGGAAGATTACATTACCCTTCACTAAACCTCAAAGACTAAGACAAAGAAGCTCTTCCAAAGATATGCTGGTCATAGGGATAAAGTGCTTAAGCAAGGCATCCAATGTGCAAGTTTATGAGATTAACAGGTCTTTATCTTTATCTGAAATTATTTCATAAAGGGAACCCCAGTCCAGGGTGAGCGTTGGAAGTGCCGTGTGCCGGCCTGAGGGCAGGATCCTCATTAGCTGTGGTCCTTATCTGTGTTCTGCCAGTACTGGCTGAGTCCTGAAGTCAGCCTGCCCCTTGGAATTGAAAGCTTCCATTTTAATTATGTTTAATCTTTTGCTACTGTAGATCCAGCTGTATAAATTATTTCAAAGGCAGAAAGCTTTTCCTCAGTAATTAACAACAGGTTTGTTAACTACTGTAACAGCCCAAGGCTTCGCTTTCCTTGCATAGTTCTGTAACAGTCTCATGATTACCTAATATAACAACTAGCCTCTATGGCTTTATAAAATCACAATCGATGGTTTGTACCAGCAGCGCTTGAAGGGCTGATACAGCAGTAGAGTTGGATGTATCTACTGTCACTAAGAAAACAGCCAGGGGAGGAGAGAGCAGCAGCCTGTCAACAGTTTTCAGCTACTTGGGAAATGCTGCGAGTTACTAAGATCATTAAGGCTAACCAATTTTATGTCCAGCATTAGCTGGTGTTTCACCACACCTAAGAAATGATAGAGATATTTTGAGTAGGCAGAACACCCAGGTGGTAGTGATAATAATAAAAAGTCTTATATAAAAGCCTTTTACCTTCTTTCTTCCATTTTCTGCTTGGGAAGGAATGCACTTCTTCCATTAAGTGTCCTGTGCAGTACGCACCTTCCTGCTATATCATTATAATACCAGAGGTCAGATTCTTAATGGCAGCCTTCTCCATCGGGTTTTACAATGTCACTCTTGCAGGGTCTCGTGGAAGGATCTCAGGATTTTCAGATGACAGAGAAACACAGTTCATCTGTCAAAGCTCAGCGGAGAAAGCAGTACTATGGTAGCCCATGTGTCTTTGAATATCGTACCAGGTATTTGATATTTTTACACCTTGGTCTTAGTTAGCTTTTTGATTGCAACTGAGCTGGAGGCTGTTTCCTAGAGCTTGAAGCCTCTGCCCTCTGGACTCACTGGCCATACTAAAGTGATGTCCAGAGTTCCAGGAGCCTGAGCTCTCTATCCATTTTGGGTCTAAACAAATTATAATGAATTCTTGCATTTGAATTTCTTACTTTGCACAGTATGTAGAAAAAACCACAACTCATGGCAGAATTCTCTTGTGCTTCTGTCCAGGGATATCATGATAGAGGTAGTGGAAGGGCACTCTGTGATTATATACCCTTGAGTTTCTTTACAACCATTTGCATCGGATGGCTAAAGATTAAGATTGCCTTAGTGGTTTCTGGGAACCCTAAGGCAGGATAGGAGCAGCCATCCATAGGGATTAGAGCTGGAGTATCAAGAAAGGGAAGAAAGGAGCTAGTGTCTACAGAAGTTAATGTAAAAAAGCCCTGCCTGATGTGACATGAGTGAATTAGGGTTGGTTTTTTTTTGCTGTGGTGTTGCTCCTTCTCCCATGTTGCATGGGAAGCTTTGGGAGGAAGGTGGGGAGGGCTTCACCAAGATACTACATTGTGTGGTGATAGAATGACACCATTTCTGCTGGTCTTGTGAGGCCCTTGGTAATGACTTCTTTTTTCTTTACAACAAAAACGTCTGCCAAGACACCTCCTATAAATAGATCTTTTCAGCCTGAAAATTACTTTTTTTTTTTAATCCTCTCACTAGCAATAAAAAGTATCTGTTCTTATGTTTGTAAAGGTTTCAGAAATGTGGAAAACATGCATAAACAAGTGAAAGCTAAAAGTGTAAACTAGTGTCAATACTGTGATTCTGCGGTGCACTGTGAAGGTGTTTTAAGTGTCTATTCCCATGAAGTTGTAAAATTAGGCTTTTACGGGTCTGCTCTTAGAGATCATCAAAGCTGTCATGTAATTTTCCACTGTATGTGAAGATCAGATGCATCTGCTCTACATTGAAAAGACATTGGAGAGTTAAAAATGCATGGAATCCATGATATGCTGATAACGATGACAGAAGTTACTGGTTTGGCAGGCCTGCTTCCTGACTCACGAGGCACTGAGGAAGAGGTATATCTGCGTATGATTTCTTCGTGGCATTAAATGCATTTGAAGATTTGAGAAGGTGAAAATCCTGAGCCTTGGGAGCCTATGCCATCTGCATTTTCTTCCTACCTGCCGTGTGTGCTGGGATGTAGGTACATAGGCACAGCCAGTGGCCTGACCTCCCTTTTCTTACGGGCTCTGGAAATGAACGTTTGTGGTTGTGTGAGAGAATGAATCCTGCTCGCACAGTTTCAGCTGGAGGTTATGCTTTTAAAAACTTGATGGCCCTTAAAGAGCAACTCCTTTCACATTTAAATTTTGCCACCCCATGCGTCTTAGTTTAAGATGATTCAGGCTGCTTCAGGAATAAATGAGGGGTGCATGAGAACAAGCCGTAAGAATTATGTTATCCTGATCTTTTGCTCCTGACAACCTTGCTGATGTGCAGTGAAATATAAAGGTTTTAGAGCATGATTCACTATTACACATTAAAGAGAAAAAGTTCAGCTATTCATAAATTAATGTTAAATCTGTTTTCTGCAGCCAGTGTAAGGCTGGTGATAGCTCACTTGTCTGTACTTAGTAAAGAGCAACGCTCTCTAAAGAATCACATCCCATGGTTTCTGCTGACAGCTATTAAGAAAAATATTTAAAATACCTCTTAAAATTGTATATGTAATTCTTGGTGAAGTGACATTGCATTCTTTTCATTCCGTCATCACCCTGTGCTAGGACTGGAGTTTGTGACACACTAATTAACTCTGATTTAGCACAACCATTATTTTTGGAGTTAATGGTTAGCGAACATTGTCTAATATTATTACATAACCATTAATATGACTAAGTTAAAAAATGAGTTAAGTACAAGGGGAGGAAAGTTAACGTGGCAGTTTGGAAATACAAATAGGGTTTTGAGTTTCCCAGCATTAAGTCAAATAAAACATCTGTGCCATCCATCTTTAGAAAAATAAGGAGGGACACTTCCTGACTCATTAAAAGATTTGGTTTAGGGTGAAATTCATTCCTTTGCAGAAGGACAGCTCCAGCTCCATGCATGATGGTAGCCTCATACTGCCCTAGTCCTAGGTATTATGTAGTGCGTAAGAGTGAATTTTTCCCAAAGAGTTTGAGCCCTGAAGTTAAAGCTTTCAGTGAAGGGGGAGCTCTATCCTGACTCCCTGCGTGGGTCTGATGTGGACTCTTCTGTCTTGGGCCAGCGTAACAGTACTGGGCATCAGATGAACAGTTTCTCCAGCCTTCAGATGGCCACAGAGACATGCTATACCAAGTTATGCCATGGCTCCTGGGTGAAACAAAAATCTGTTTAAAGTCATGACTTTGCTTTTCTTTCTTTTTCTTTTTGCTGCTGTGCCAGCCCCGTGCTCCTGAGAGCTGCGGTGGCAGTGGACTATCACTGCACCTCCTGCCTGCCTTCTCCTGGGTCTGGAGGAAGGGGAGGCAGAGGGTGACGTATGCTGGGTAGGAGATGGTCTAATACACTGGATCACTATGGGCAGAACTGCCTATGGAGCCCAGGAGAAAGGTCCTTACAGAGGGTCTGTGTTGGGTAATAAGGGAGTAGAGAAAATACTAAGAACAATATTGACACACAAAAACTGAGTCAAGATGCCCCAGATTATCTTTCTTATTTTGCTTTATAGCCAGTGAATAGTCTGAGACCTGATACCGAGACATGGAAAGTTGTGTCTTTCCTATTTCCCTCACCTACACAACCTGCAACTTAAAGAGCAGAAAAAAGCAGCCAGCTTGGGCCATTAAACCAACCCCCCCCCTGCCTCTCACGGATCAGCACAGCAAAGTAGGACAGCATGGAATAAAGGTGGTGCTCCCACTGGAAGGGTCCAATAATGCTTTGGGGAAAAAGACTTAAAATGTTCTTTTAATAATAAGTCCTGTTGATTAGTATTTTTCTCTATTTATGAGGGATATTTTGCCTGCAGGGAAGCTCTTTGCTTGTCTGAGTTCATCTAAGAAGATTAAGCTCCAAAAGTTCATGACTAAAAAGCTCATCTGCTTTCATCTTTATTCCTCACCTTGAAAGTGTAATCTGATGAGTGTATAAATATTCTGTATAAATATATAGAAATAATGTATTTTATAGAAAATATATAGAAATAATATATTTTGACTTTGGCTGAACTAAGCTCAGGGCTTATCTCCAGCCAGCAGGAGGTGGAAACACTGCTGAGGTGTTTGTCAGCAGGAGCTGTAAACTGTTTGTGTGCTAGCACATTGAGGTTCTGGACGGTTTGTGCCTGTAGTCTATGCAAAGAGAGAAAACACTGCTAGTGCAACAGAATCTACTGCAGGAAAATCTTTGACCTATACACCAACAGTTCAGTCCCAGACGAACGTTGCAAAGGGATTTCTGATAGCTGTTGAATGTGCTGATGGTAGCTGTTGAATGTGGCATCAGATCCCCGACCCCACCGTTTGCGATTTTCCTGGTGTGGAAGGGGGCTTAAGATGTTGTTTGAGAGGAGATGTTTGCGTTTGAGGGTTTGATAGTGCACGTCGGGGTGTGCCTCCTGAAGAGGCTGCACAATTGTCCTTGTAGCTTGTCAGTTCAGTTGTGTCCCCCCAAACCCAAAGGAAGCAGGCGGGGGCAGGGGGGTTAATCCAGGGCTGGATATCTACCTCTGCCAGGGCCAGCTGCTTTACTTTCCCTGTGCAATTCCCTTATTCCTGATCACAGACTGCTCTGCTGTTACCTTTGCCTGTTCCTGCCTTTTGGCAACTAGCAAAAACTAGAAAAGGGGAGGAGGAGAGAGGAATGAGTTCACTTCTAAGGTTTTACCAGACGGCCATGCAAGTTCTTCAATATGCATTGGTACAAACTTGAAAACCCAGGAGGAACATTTAATTGCGTTTAAAAAGGTACCCAGCATCAATTCCTAAAAGGCTTTATTATCTAAGAGGAATATATGTTTACTGTGTTCCAACAGTGGTCTAATTTTTTGTGTAAATATTCAAACAGGTTTGTTACAAAAAATTATCTCTAAAAATACTGGTAAAATTTTGATTACCATGAAGCTTTACAAGGGATTTTGAGTTAACCACCCAAACTAATTAAGTGAAATTATCCTAATTTGTTTATTATGTTAATGATCTGAATTAATTTATAGTAATTTAGCATGTATTACTAAAGATTTATTATGTTTCCTACCAAATGACTTAAGAGCTATAAATCCCATGGTTAAATGTAATTAGCGGAGACATATTTATCGAAAGGGATAATTACATCTGATAAAAGTTCTTCAGTTAGGCTTAATTAAAACAGATTATTCCCCCATAAATGAAAAGTAAATATGGTAATTACTGGATAGATATTCATTGAAAAATGAATATATCAGCATTTTAATTTTCTAAAGGGGTGGGAAAATCAACTATATAACTGATTGCTTCTCAATAAACTGCGATTAATAATCCCTAGGAAACAGATATTTTTATTGGAGTAAACATTTTGCTAGCTAATGACTAAACAGTAGACACTAGTCAGAAAAATCAACCATTAACTCTTTTTCTTTTGTTTTTGAGTGGACTGTTGCTGCTTTGAACTAATGAAGACCATGCTAGGAAAATTACATTTTCTTCCAGTAAGACTATCCCTAGCTCATCTAAGTAGCAGAACTGTGGAAAAACCACACAACTTCTGCTGGTGATAATATGGACTGTAGTTTCCTAGGCATACACCAAATTTACAGTGGTTTCTGATGTTAACAGAATTTATTTAATACGTATCACTGCACATGAAGAGATTAGATTGTAAATCTCTTTTTTCCTAATTTATAAGTACATTGTGTTAAAAGCACTTTCTGTGGGGCTGTCACTTGTAAATCACATTGAAAAGAGGGGGCAGAGCTGAGAGTAGAAAAAATGTAAACATGCAAAACCAGATTCTTTTCTTGGCTGGAATTACTTAAAAAAATACTTGGAGACACAGGGGAATAAGTGGGCTCTAACTCCTTGATTCACAGCTGCCTGGGTAGAAATGAGTGGAAACACAGACATTTAAACTCAGATCATCACCACAGAACATGGCTTTCTACTGGAAGAAAAGGACAGAGTGTTTTGGCTGGAGGAAGGGATGGTTTGTCCTGCAGTACTTAAATTTTCCAATTTTACGAATGCTCTACGTGAATTGTCTCTTTGGTGTGTCAGTGGGAACTGCTGCCGTGTCTCCTGGGCTTTGTAACCATGGTGGATAATCAGTGGATAACCAATGAAGGATAGAAAATTTTGTGACTGTGTCTATGACATACTTCAGGTCGCTGCAGCTTGCAAAAGGTGTTGTGGATGGAAATACAGGCGTAAGCTGAGAGAGCTGGCATCTGTGGTTGCCTTGAGCCCTCTGAGGTCCAGCTGGGAAGTGTCCCAGGAAAATGCCACTGAGCAGAGTGGCTGGGGAGAAGGGGTTGTTCATTGGGATGCAAGACTACAGAGTTTGAGACTCATTTCAGGTGTGTCGCTGCCTCTCTTGTTCTTGTGGCCAGAAGGTTTGGAAGGAACTGGGTGGTATTTTGATGAAGACCGTCTCTAAATAATGAGATTTTTTTTGTTGTTGTTGAGTTGCATACTGTTTACAAATTTAGATTGAGTTCTGGCAATAGTTCATACTAAAACAGGGACTGAAATGTAGAATATGTTGAAACTCTTTTCCATAGGTGGCTGAAGCCCTCTCTGCTCCTGTGGGCACTGCCGTGCCCAAGGTGGGGGCTCAGACCTCTGATGTGGCAGCAGCCTTACCCAGTGCAGCATCCCCATCCACTTTTCTTCTCCACATTATCCAAATGAAATGCTTCACTTTGGGGTTTCTCTGGTGTTACACAGCCACACAGCATCAAGAAAAACTTTCCAACTTTTTGTTTCAAAGTAGCATTTTTCATGGAAAACTGTGACCTGAATTTGAAGGTTAAACAAACAAACAAAAAAAGGTAAATAATCCATATAGTGAGGCCAAGACTATTTTCTTTTGGGTCAAATTAAATGTTCTGGATCAATCCAAAATGAATTTTCCAGAAATCTTCCAACAAATATTTCAGTTTGAGCAAGACAAGTCCCTTCCATCTCCCTAACTTGTTTTTCATTGATCACTTCCATACAGACAGTGCAGGCTAAAAGTCAGGACTGGGATCAAGAGGTGCACCTAGGAAGGAAGGAAATGAACAGGTTAGCCTCGTTATTGAAAGGAGCTGATTTCTATAGCTGCTATTTAAGAGCAGATTTTGCTTTTTGCTAACTACTCTGGTTTATGCCTGATAATGAGAGAGCTCAAGAGAGCAGTGGAGGTGAGGCAGTGATGGATTTACTGGAGGGGAGAATTCAGGGACTGTATCTGGGGCAAAGAACTATTAAAAGTCTGTAGAAAGCAGCCTTTCAGGCTTTCAAATGAAAGGAAATTGGGTGAGGATCTTGGGAACTGAGCGGTGCAGAGCTGGGAGATAGAAGAAAAGGAGAGGGTTTGAGGTAACACACAGACTTTCAGCACAGGGGGCTTCTAAGGGTTCCCGATTGACTAATTCACCAAAACCCTGTACAAAGGAGGAAGGTGTAAATCTGAAACCTCAGAACAATAACAGTTTTTTTTCCATTCTGAAATGAAATTGACGGAGGCAAAATATTAAATTAGATTAATATGCCATACTCTTGGCAAACATAATTGCACAGACTTTGTGTTTATATGCTTTTCAGATAATTCGTGATGTACATACCTATAACAATTTTACATAGAGCTGAAAGCAAATGATGAACATTCTTTATTAGTAGTAAAAGATGAGGAGACATTTAATCCTGAGTGAGTGTAAACTCCAGCATACACTCGGTACTTCTTGATAATCAAGTTAGGAGCATTTCAGCAAGTTCGTGTAATACCAGTGGTAGTACAACTTGCATAGCTTGAAAACCATGAAAATGCAAATGAGAAAGGTTTGTGCTTCTGCTTTTGCATCTGGAAGAGAATAAAAGAGAACTGTTTGCATAGACTGCTCCTCATCTTTCCTCACTTCTGGGGAATTATTCAAAGGGATGTTTTTAAAGTAATATATCTTGGTTTTGCTATGGTCTACAGACCATTGCAAGGAACTCATCTGTGCATAGGGCCTTTTTAAATGCTGCTGCTGGTGTCGTTCCCTTTAGTGAATTAAGCTAGGGCACCCAAAATAACACTTAGATTCCAGTGCTGTTGGAAAGGCTGTGATATGAATCCCAGGACTGAGTTATGGTTCCATATTTTGGGTTCGCTATGTAATTTGATCACTGTCCTTAGAGATCATCAAGAATAAAAGCTTTTCCAGCAAGGATGCGTTGTCTCCCTGCTCCTCCACTCACACCAATCCCAGTCCTTAGGAGCACAGTAGACCTTGTTATATATTATTTGACTCCCTGGTTGTGTAAGAGTTAATCTTGAAGTGCTTTGTACAAAGCGAAGGAAAAATCACAGAGGCAAGACACCAAACCTGACTGTGCCTCATAAACAAGACTGGAGATATAATACAAAACAGAGCCTGGGCTGAGACTGGAAGAAGCTGTGAAATGGCAGCTGCGATCTTCAGAGGAGACAGAGAGCTGCTGCATATTGTATGAAGCAGCTGAAGAAGCCGATTGTTGTGTTTCAGCAATGGTTCTTGAAGTTTAATTTGGACTAAACCATAGTGGGTTCTGGTTCACTTTAAACTGCAAGAAGAGTTTGTATCTTCATCTTGATAGGCTGTTTTCCATGTTTTCTGCTGCTGTGTGACCTGAGTGATGAACACACGTACCCATGAAAACCCCACTGAGTTGAAGTACCAGAGCAACAGTGTCGAAGTGTATCTGGGGTAGGTGACCTATTTACTAGTGAGGGTGGATGGTATTTCTTTTCTTTTCTTTTTTTTTTTTTTAATGGGAACAGTTTTTTTGCTGAAATGGGCTGTTGTAATTACAACTCTTTCCCTACAAATAAGACTCCCCTGGAAAAAAATGTGTTGGTTTCTTTTGGTTGTTTTTTTTTTTTTTTGTTAAAATGCTCAAATTAAAATTTAGCATCTTGGCATATTTCCCAAAATGAATGGTGAAGACGTTTCAGAATGGTAACAGTTTCTGTAAAAATGGAAACTGCATTTAACTTATTATCAAGGCCACTTGCTGTGAAGATATCTAACTAAAGCATTCCTATTTAAATACCTATACAACAAAACCACATTGTATATTAAAGTTCCATTAACTGTAAAGATTTTACCAGAGAGTCTTTAAAAAGTTGCCAAAGGTAGCTATTGTGTCCAGTTAATCACAGTTCGGTATAATCATATCTTACAAACCTACATAACATTTTCTGCTTTGATAGGAACACAGTAACAGCCACTGTCAGTGTAATCCAAGTCTTTTTAATTTCATATTCTGTTTTTGGCAGATGTCAATAGCAGACATTCAAGGAAAGAGCAGAAAAAGGGAGCAATTAAAGTGTGAATTTTCTCCCTAGATATTTTCATAGATTCTGGCAGCAGTGGCTTATTGAATTTTGTAAGTTGGATGATATGTTCACATAATCACATAGAATATCTATCTTCTGTGAACTTGTATGAAGATTTGATACACACACTATCTTGTGATAAGGAGATTTAAGAAATAATTCTAGCATTTGTGAAAAGGACCTTCAGTTTGGGTTTTTTTTTTTCAGATTAGTTTCTGGCATTTTAATTTTGGCGCCTCCATCTTGTATTAAGAGAAAGAGAGCAAAATTACATTTGGTAGAGTTTTTCATACGTATTTAATCTTGCTGGTTACCCTTTCCATTGCTTTCTCTAGTTCTGTTCCATCTATTTTGAAAACGTAACCGGTGTTATGTACAGAGGTGGCAGATGTTGACTCATGTAGTGACAAAAGCTTGTATCTCTCTTACATTTTTAAATTGACTATTGTGTTCCTTCTAGGCCCTAGCATTGCCTTCATCTTTTTGACCACTACTTAAAGTAAGAGCATATTTCTAGGGTGCTGTTCACAGTGACTGAGGTCTTTCCTAAGTGGTCATAGTTAATTTGGAGATAATCAATATGTGCGTACAGATATGCCTGTTCATGACTATAATTTCTTGACATTGTTTCATCTGCCATTCTACCACCTCATTGTTTTATGTGCAAGATACCTCACAGCCTGTTTTGGTTTTGAGTGTCTGGAACAGTTTTGTATATTCAGTGGAATTTGTCATCCGAGGATTCATATCAGTTATCCTGTTACCTGTGAGTGCAGTGAACAGATCCCATGGGACAGGTTGTTCCTTCCTACGCTGGGTTTGCTGCCTCTGATGCTGTTAGTGGGCTCAGCAATACCATCTTGTCTTATCCCAGGACACCTGAAGCTCTTTAAGAGCTTATCAGGAGGAATATGACCCAAAGCTTTTCTGAAGTGGAAGTACAGTATTTCACCTAGGTCATTCCTCCAGTACGTTTGTGAGGCAAGATTTCTTTCAACAATAGCCATGTTGGTGCGTTCTCATAGCATCATATTTATTTAAGTGTCTGCTAATTCTTTTCTTTATTGTACTTTCAGCCAACCAGTCAGATTTAATGGACCTAACTCTTTCCATCTTCTGGAAAGCCTTTCAAAAATTGCTGTCATTTTTTCATTTCTTCCTGTCTTTAGTACCGAGCTGAATGTAAGCGATAGGGTACATGCCACGGTAAGTACTTTGGCAATTTCATATCCAATATTATCTTGGTGCTGGTGACTTGTTACCAGTAATTTTATTCATTTATTCTGAAACTTCTCATACTGACATTTCAGTTTGACACAATTCCCCAGACATATTTCCTGTGTAGAAAAGGGGGGAAAAAAAAAAACCCACAAAAAACCTCTCTGATATCTGAACATCCTTAATCTCTTCCATCAAGAAAGCTGATGTAAAGAATGCAGTTACTGCTGGATATTTTTTTTGCCTTTTTTTTTGATTTTTGCAATGGTTTTATCTTCCTTCAATCTTTCTTTAATAGCTCAATTTCTTATCAGCCCTGCAGACTCTTTGGTAGGATTCCTTTTTGAGTTGTGGATTGAAAAAGTTTTTGCTATTTAGTTTTTGTATCTTTGGCATGTTGATTTTTTGAATTCCTTCCCTCTCTCCCCCTTTTATTTTTTGGCCTACTTTCTTAAACTTCCTAGATACTGTGTCTGAGTTCTAGCTCTTCTGTTTTACCTCTTTGGACTTGCTTCCTACTTTTAAAGAAGGACCTCTTATTAGACACCACCCCCTCACCCCCCCCC